>BQNB010016623.1:0-68829 GCA_026074375.1 Tanacetum coccineum | reverse complement strand
AAATTAAATAAAGAAAAAGTTAACAATTCTAAAAATATAAAAATGCCCAAATTTTACTGAATAAATTAAAACTAATTAAACTAATTAAAATTAAACCTAATTTATATTAATTGAATTAAATAAACTAACAAAAGTTAACTGCTGTTAAAACAAAAGGACTAACAGGGAAAAGGGACAAGGACTAACGAAGCTAAGGCATACTAACAGTGGGGACTAACAATTATAACTATAAAAGACAAAATTACACAAACAGTCCCTGAAGTGGACCCCGATTACAAAGAGGGTCCAAAGTGCTTATTATCAAAAAGCTATAAAAGCAAAGTTGTTGAAGGGCTTATGGGGAGTCTTTTTTGTAAAAGCACTTATGCTTTTTACTCACTAAATAAGCTAGAAACTTGAGCTTTTTGGACTGCAGAAGCTTAATAAGCTTATGAGCTTATTTTTCTTTCTTATTGGGGTTTAAGCTAACAAAATAAGCTAAAATCTATGGGGGACAGTTAATAAGGCTAAGGGGAGTCCTAAATATAAGCTAAGGGAATCTAATAAGCCCTAAAATAAGCTGGAAATGACTTAAGCTATGTTAACAGTTTTAGAAGAAAACAGAAAAAGGGAAACTTTAAGGCCTAAATAAGCTAAGCTAAAGGGTGAGTTAAGCTAAGAAAGCTTGGGGATTTAAAGAGCAACTACTAATCTATAAATAAAAGCTAAAAAATCCTAGAGCTTAGTATTAAATAAGCTAGAAAAGTGGGGCTGAAATTAGGTGCTCAGCACCAGGGGAGATAATGCAGTGAGCTTAAGGGCTTTTTGGGCTTATGAAAATAAGCACATCAGTGCTTTTTAGCCAAATCCAAGCACAAACAGATAAAAAGGGGTGGTCAATGAGCTTATTTTCAAAGTTTGAGAGCTTAGGGCCTAATTTTAACTGCTGATAATGGGGCTTAAAAATGGCTAATTTCAAAAATCATGCATACATACACACTTGGCTATATTTGGTATATCAAAATGACAGAGCAAAGGAACTTTTGAAAAGGCTATATATGACTAAAACAAGCACAAAAAGATGATGCTTAAGCTGTTTAAACAGCTTAAGCTGTTTAACACAATGTAGCTTATAAAATTTTGACAGAAAGCAAAGGATCTTAAAAAACTAATTTTTTTACTAAAAAGTTTGATTAAGCTAACCTAAATAAGCCCACACACTCAGCCAAAGTTGGCTGAGTGAGTATGACCCATTGCAACACCCATTTGACCCATTTTTAAGGCTAAACCAAACACCCCCTTAATTTATAAATAGGTTGTTAACTGTTTTTTATGGTTAATGCAGGCTGAGAGAATCACTTATAAGTGAGGTTTAATAACTTTTAACACATTTTTAAATGATTTAAACAGAATTAAATAACTTAAATTATACTTGAAATTTCGACAAATGCAATAACAAGAGAACTCAAATTTTTTTATTAAAACTTCCAAGAAATACAACTCAAAACGTTTTAAACTGAATATAATAACTTTAAAGCAAACTTGATTAACATTTAAACTAAGAAAGTAAAAAAAACAGGGATGTGGTTGTTCTCGGCTTGTTCTCTTCTCTTTTATAGAAGCTCAAAGCCTTGTGGCTCATGGGTTGTGCTTGTTGTAAGAGTACAAGGCAGCATACTCAATCCTAGCCCTCCATTGGCCTTACATCATTCTCAGCCATGGATGGGGTGCGGGTTTTTGTGTATTTTCAACTGGGAAGGGTTATAGGGGTATTGAAAACCTGGAAAAAGTTCTCTAGGGTAATGGGGATGGTAGGGGAAATGGTTAGAGTGAGCTGGGAAGTGTACTTGGGATAGTGGTATGGCCTAGAAACTATGGGAAGAGGTGGTATGGGTTTGGCGGGTAAAGGGGTATCGAGTACCCTGTTGTTGCAGGTTTAAATGGAAAGAATGGGGAAGAGGCAAGAGTGCCCCCCCATCTTTGGTTCTCTTTTCATTTCCTTATAAGCCGAAAAACTAGTTATAAAAGATCTTTGGTTATTGACACAAATGGTCCTTGTCGTTTTATAACAAAAGAATTAAAAGGGGTTTTGGGTAATTGCAATAATGGTCCCTCTAGTTTATAACAGCAGATTTATAAAAGGTTTATGGGAATTGCAAATTTGGTCCCTGCTGTTTAAATAAAAGAAAGAATTGCCATTTGGCAGTTTTAGTCCCTCTCTTTATTTCACCATTTTTCTTTTATAAAACACTTTAAAAAATAACATTTTTGGTCCTTATGTTTTATAAAAAGGGTATTGGGCTTGGGTTTTGTGTATTGGGCCCAATTGGGTTTGTGTTGGGCTTGGTTTGGGCCCAATAAGGTGTGGTTTCTACTATTGGGCTTTTTCAAGGCCCACTAAGGTATGGTGAGGGTTTTGTAGTGTACAATGGCTGGATTGGCGTGTAACTGGGCTAGGATGGGGCCTTAAGTCTTCACAGTTTTGTTCAATTACACCCATATGGGCTGTTGTTGAAAATTGATTGAGGGCCAATTTGGTCTTAACAGACTTCTAGTTATACTAATTGGGCTTTCCTGCCATCAGTATGGGGTTGGGATTGCATCAATTAGTATTCTTCGTTCCGGCTTCCGGTTTGACGGTTGTTCTTCGGGTATTGACTTTGACTTTGACTTTTTTGGACTTTGGCCTTGATTCTGCACAGTCTTTTCCATTCCATGCTCAGTTTTGTCATTTTGGCTTGGTTTTCTGCCTTTTTGTTGATATCCACTTCCTGCACAATACAAATGCAAAACAAACATATATTTGGCAGTTTTTGTCTGTTTTTGGTCATTTAAGCTCGTTTTTGAAGGTAAAAGATATGTGTAATTAAGCACTTATCAGTTACTCCATAAGTTTTAACCCTTTGATACCGGTTAAGTTCATATGTGGCATAATTTTTTTAATTTTTTTTTTGTTGATAATACTGTTTTTTTAAATGATCCCCATAAACCCTAAATCATATATTACCAGCCCTAACACTTTCCCTTTATTATTTGCCCCATTTTTTGATTTCTTTTCTCTCAAACACATCAATCCCCAATTTCCTTAAATTAAGTTTGTTTAGGGTTGTCATCTTCCCCAAGTTATATCCTCTTGACTCATTCAACTATCACTAAGCCTGTGAAACTAGCTGGATATGGTATCCCATTAGGAGTTCATTGCAAGTTTGTTTGGAGAGGTTGAAGAGGGTTCGACATGGGAGATTATGGTTTTGAAGGGCGTGGGATCTGCCGTAGGATTATGTCCACATGTGGGATCCATTACTTGGTGGTTGACAGTTTTGGGGTGTTTGTACGATAGCCGTGTGGTGGTGATGGTGTGAATGATGTGATTGTTTTAGGATTGAAAGGAATGATTGGGGGAGTTTTTTTATGAAAACTAGATCCAACTCCTCATGTTTGGAATCATAGAAGATCCAAAAATTTGGTCCAACCCAGATAAATTTGACCTATATAGGTGTTTTTACATGTGGTGAAACAACAAATATTACAGGTGTCACTCGACAAAATTGATTCCCTTTGGATCGAGACGGAGGATTTGCCCAGGGCTCGAGATGGCAATGTTTCATGTTAGTTTGATGATTGCTCAGATGGTTCATGAATTCGAATGGAGGTTGTGGCCAGAAAAGGGTAAGTTGGATTTCAGCGAGATATTAGAATTCATAGTGGTTATGAAGAGAAGTCTTTAGAGCTATGATCATACATAGGAGAATTTGATAATATGATTGTGATCTTTGTATTAATTTCAAAATAGTGGTGTTATAGCAGCTTCTTGCTACTTTTTATTGAAATCATTTAATCATGTTTTTTTTTCTAAATCTATTTTTAAATGGGGTGGGACCCACAAAAGTCCAACGTGGCAAGTAAAAGAGGTTATCAACTGGTAGCCCCTCATGGGAGTAACGCGAGTGTAGCTTTTTTAAACGTTCCGAAGCCAAACAATAACCCGTATACTTTTTAGTAACCTATCGGTAAACGTTTTTAAACTTAGTAACGTAAACCGAAACTATTTTAGCAAACTTTAGTACATCTTTGTCTTATTAATCCCAACTTAAAAACTTGAAAATCATGAAATAGCTAACCTAAGACTTAAAAAGCTATTCTTACACTAAACCTAACCCTATAAGCTAACCTAACTCAGAAACAAACATAGAATCAAAAACAATAAGCTAAAAATCACAATAAGCTCTATAAAAACTTAAAACCAAACAGTCCCTAAGGCTACTTAGAGCTTAAAATTAGGCTAGCAAATGAGCTTTTTAAGAAGTAAAACTTGCTTTTTCAGATAGCTTAACTCAAAGACTATATGAAAATGCTTTTTTGAAAAGACTTTGGAAAAACTATAGCTATTGAAAAAAGCTTAACATTTCTGTACAGTTTACTCAATTTTGCTGACGTTTGGTTTTGGAAAATGAAAAGACTATAAATGCTTATTTAAAAGCTTTAAAACAGATGACAAAGTTAGATATAGATTTTGAATAACAAATCTAACTAATGAAATATGACCTATAAGCTACTTATAATCTGAAAATCAAAAGCTAAATGCTATTTTAACCCACTGAAAATGAAGCTAGAAATTGTACTTATGCATTTTTATCTATCTGATGCAGTTGACATTAAAATGACCAAACTTAAACATTAAAATTGCCCCATACCTTAGCGATTTACTTTACTCTATTTAAAACAAACTAAATGTAAATTAAGTTAATGCAAAGGCTAGATCTGAACAAAACTCATTATGCAAGAAGAAATTGACAGATTTGAACCTAAGAACAACTAACTTATGAAAACTTGATTTACCTTAATCTAACTTTTGAAACTAGCTTAAACAAACTTAAATAGGAGATTAAAACCAACAACTAAAAACCAAAGACCTCTAGCAGTACTAACTAATGGTTAGTACTGCTGAGCCAAACACCCCCTTAATTTTATGAAAATCCATTTAAGCCTATGAGATTTAAATCTAGTGGTTAAAACTTGTATACCAGATAATGAACAGATTATAACAACCTTAATAAGCATAAAACTATAAGCAAATAAGCAGAAACATTATGCTACTATAACCTATGGTAATTTTTTTTGAATTTTTATTTGATTTTTAGGGACAAATTATGAAAAACATAAGAATCTATGCTATAAAAAGCTCAAAAAATAGATTGTTCAAACAAGTTAATAAGATTATGAAACAAAATTAAGAACATAAGCTAGAGTTAAGCAGTAAATATCAAAATGCAACTTATTAAACTAAGATACTTGAATTTAAAAGAAAACTTACAAAAACCTTAGCTAAACAAAGAGGCTATAAGCCAAGGTAGTATTTCTACAGCTCTAGCTTATCAATGATAAGCTAGTAAAGTCCCATAAGCTCTTCCATTGTAAGCTTATCATCCAAAAGCTCAAATTCCATTTAGCAAGGGAATATTTGACTGATTTTAAGAGTTTAAATAGATTAGATGCTTATTATGAGCTCAATTTGAGCTTAGAGACTTAAAGAGATTGTATGAGCTTATTAGGAGTTTTTTGGATAGATAGAAATATTTGAAAAATGATAGAGTTTTTATAGATTGTATCTTGGATAAATGAACACTAAATTTCATTAACTTGAAAACTGATTACAAGATTTTAAAAAGGGAATTACAATAACTGAATTTAAAAATTACAAAAGCTAAAGTTTAAAAGCTAAAAAAATACATAAGCTAAATTTTTAAAAGCTAAAACTAGATAATCCGTGTGTGTGAATGTGAGGGCTATTTATAGCCTTCAGAGAAGCTTCTAGGACCTAGAGTTTGTTAGATGCTCCCATAAATCCCTGCCCTTGAATCTTGCCAATCGTTGGATCTCTATTCTTAGCCTTGGATTGTTTGATGGCACACGGTCATTGCCAATGTGGAAATCCATTGATTTGACCCTCTTGTGCTTCTTTTGTACGTACTTTAGTACAAAAATCTAGCCGTTGGTGTGTTTTCTTCATCCGCGTGGCATTCTCCTTGTGGGTTTTAACCAATAAGAGTGTTTGATGATGTGTAACTCTGCCAGCATGTCCTTTGGTGCTTGAATTACTAAGCCACATATCCAATTTGCATTTGCCCTTTGATTTGACTTGGGGTAAATTGAAGAAGATAGTGAATAGTAATAACAGCCTTTCCCGCGTTTTTACTTTTATAAAAGGGAGGTGTGTTTGACTTCTCTTTGACCCGGGTAAAAATAGTTTGACTTTGGGCTTATACAAAGGAATTGGGCTTGGGTAAGTTTGTTTCGGGCTTGGGTTTATATAAGAGTTAACGGGTGTTAACTCTTTATAAATTAAAGAGTTAACACCGTTAGGGTTTAGGGACTATTTTTGCAATTTGGTTTTCTTTGAGGGACTGATTTGGGAAATTTGGGTTTTGTCATTTTGTGCGTTGACTTTGGTTGACCAAGGGTTGACTTTTGTTGACCTTTGATAGCATTCTCCCGGCTCTTGTATTCTCTTTCCTTTCCCGTGTCCGTGTTTGTCCGGTTTTGACCGTTTTCTTGTGATTTTTGCTATATCCGTACCTACACAATCACAAAGACAAAACAAGCAATATACAAGCATTTTAAGCATAATTTTGTCTTTTTAGGGCCTATTTTGATATAAAAAGGATATGTGTTTTAACATATCCAAAAATTTCCAAACTAAGCGATTGCGTGTCCTCACGCAATATTATATGCTCCATAACCAAATACCTCAAAACTTCCACAAACTAAATCTTTGTAAAGTAGTAAAGACTTTTGTGGAGAAAGTTAAGATATCACAAGTTATAAAACACCCTATTTTACATTTTTTATATACGTTTTTTTTATTGATATATAAACTAATATATATTTCGACTTTCATAATTTTCCTATAATTGTTAGGTTATCATAGAACAAGATTGCATTTCGAAATCCCGAGAATGCCCCAAAAGGATAATTCATCGTCCCGGACTTTTCACTTTCATCATGCTTTTTAAAACGAAAATCACAGCTAAATATCAGTAAATTCTAATCACTACTCATATTTGAAACTTTGTGAACTTTTTTTACTCCCTCATTTATTATATCTTAAGTGAATTTGTGCTATTTTGAATTTTTCAACCATGGATCAACGTTTTGAAAACATATATGCTTTTACGTTCCAACCTATGAATTATGAGTTTGAAGGCGAGATTCATCCTATGTGTAGAAACGTCTTTCGTCTCGGCACACATCCCAACCTTGCGGCTAAGTGGGGGCCAGGCTTTTGGACACTCCCACGAGACTAGTTTTCGGGACCTCACGGACCTTAGGTTCAAAAACTCTCAAGGTTTCCAGAATATACATAGCTTATAAAATAGGAATAGTCAAAGTTCGAAAGAGATATTTGAAAGTTGTTAAAGTTTACAAAAAGAAAATATATTATTAATTCACACTTAATATTAAACTTTATGCATTGTATACCCTCGACCTTTTAAGCAGGCTGTGCACATCGGGTTGTGAAGCGGCAAGATGCAGTAAACTTTTATCAGTCTCGGATTTTTTTATTTTTTACTAATGATATTTTCTTTAGAAGGACTTCTCACTCGGTTCTGTGTTGTGAGCCGGCAAGACGTTAGTATAATATTATCAACCCACAATTTATTTTATTTTATATTTTTTTTTTTATTTTTATCATGATTTTTTTAATTTTATATTATTTAGAGAAGACTTCTTTTGAAAAATTAAGTATAAATTTGAACTAGGCTAAATTTTTTGCTATATATTACATAAAAATATTGATTTAAGATTAATCTCCATAAATTAGCACGTATGATTAATCTGGTTAGGCTTATGGGAGAAAAATAAACAAGTTACATACAGGAGCTCTTAAGATTTCAACCTAATCTTGTTTAAGCATCCTAATCATACTTACTTTCATTTTTCGTTCTTCGCGAAATTTTACGAACGCTTAGCCTTTAAAAGTTAAGGTACAAGTAGAGCTCGTCATGCTCGACCGGGTCCAAATTTACTTTTATTCTACCCATACAGAAAGTCAAATTGTGATAAAAATAACTTAATTTTTTTTTTCTCATATTTTTAAAGTTTTTGGTGGAATACGGGGTACGTGTGAACATAACGAGCAAAAGTAGAAAAAGATCATACTCGAAGATATCTTACCCCATTCTTAAATCAAATATTGTCCTCATTGTTTCCTGCCTAAGACTTAAAAACCCATACTAGAACTCAAAAAAGTCTAATGCATATTCAAGCCTGAGAAAGTATCACAAAAATCTTATCCGTTTTTAAGTGTGCTAAAAGATAAATGTTAGGACGATAAAATCTTTTTGGATATCGGATTTCCCCAAATAATGGCAAGCAAAGGCAGGAGCTCGAGTGGACCTAGGACAATCACCAATTACCACGGAGTTTTCAGAAAAATTTAGATTCATCCTGCAAACATTCACTAGTACTACCACAACAGGTATCGGAAGTGTACAAGCCTCTCACAACACATTAGAAGCTTTATAAGAAATAGAAAATGGATAAGCATGAGGTGCCTCCAACAAAAGCGTATTTGTTTTTGGAACCGAGTCACATAGCTTGACTCGTCCTGAATTCATTTGTCCTTAGGAAAGTCTGGAGATCACGGGGACAAACCATTGTTGGTGTTGTCCCCTCCGATGTAGTGCTGAAGTCAGCGTAGCCAATTCATTTGAAGTTTGGACAGTCGGTTTGAGATAATTTTGCAGTGCATATGAACAACTTCCGGTTATAGTAAAAGGCCAGGGCCATCGGGTTTTAGCTTTCCCGAGAATATCTTTAGACGAGAGTTGAACAAGCATGACTTATCACCACATTGAAAAATGCGGTTTTGATATTGAGTCGTGAAAGCTTCTTCTTCTTCTCCTTATAAATCAAAGAATTCTCGTAAGCTTGATCACGAAGCTCATTAAGTTCATTAAGTTGCAGCTTACGGTGATCGCCCGTGGTTTTAAGATCAAAATTAGCATGTTTTAATGCCCAATACGCTCTATGCTCTAATTCGATAGGTAGATGACATGGCTTTCCATATACGAGCTTGTAAGGGGTGCAACCAATTGGCTGTTTATAAGTGGTACAGATTGCCCATAGAGCGCTCATCATGCATATCGAACCATGAGGCAGGTTTTCTCCAACTGTTCTTTCTAAAATACGTTTTAAACCACGATTCGACACCTCGACTTGACCACTCGTTTGAGGGTGGTAAGTAGTAGCAAGACGATGAGTGACCCCATACTTAGACATTACTTTAGCAAATTTTTCATTACAGAAATGGGTCCTTTGATCGCTTATATCGCACTCTCGGTGTACCGAATCGGGCAAAAGAGTATTTCAATTACATAAACTACAACTCTTGCATCTGTTTAGTGGGGAGCGCTTTGGCTACAGCCCATTTGGATAGGTAATCTACGGCTACGAGTATGTATTTATTTCCTTCTAGATGACGGAAGGTCCCATGAAGTCTATGCCCTAGACATCAAAGATTTCACACACTTGGATGGTATTTGTGAGTATCTCATCCGTTGTGAAAAATTTTTTCCCTGGACGCTGGCATGTGTCATGTTTTTCACTAAACGCATGGGATTCATTGTAGATTGTGGGGGCCTAAAATAAAATCCGGATGTCAAAAAACCGTTTTGGCGGTTAGTAGTTTGCACCGTTAATGTCCCACGGTGGGTCTTACCTATGCTAGATGTGAGGAATTTAGTGTGTCGAACAGCTTCTTGGCCTGAAAAACATTCGCCGATCACTGATCCGCCAGTTTTGAATTAGAAAATGGTGTCCAATAATAGTGTTTGACATCTTTGAAATATTTTGTTTTTCTGCTGATGTTGTATTCCTTTTTTGACAATGAAATCTCCGCGTGGTAATTTGCATTAATCGGCAAACCACGGCCATGGGTACGTGGATACCACGTGAAAGTCACATTTTAGTGTCTGAGAGGAAAATTTCGTTTATTTCCTTTGGTTCCGAGAACATTTTCTTACGAGGTTTTCTATGGAAAGATGACTCGGCCACGTAGTTCTCGGCTCCCTTCGTATCAATTACTTTAAAATCGAACTCTTGAAGAAGGAGAACCCAACGTAGCAATCTTGCCTTAGCATCTTTTTTAGCAAATAGGTACTTAAGGGCAGAATGATCCGTATACACTATGCTTTTATTCATGATGGGTATGTCGGAATTTTTCGAAGCGTACAACCTCAGACTAAACATTTCCTTTTCCGTTGTGGTGTAGTTCGATTCCGCCTCGGTCATTGTTTTGCTTGCATAATGTATAGGCCTAAAGTGTTCTCAATTCGTTGCCCCAGACTAGCACCTATGTCATTAGTCGCTTGCATCGCACATAAGCCAAAGGGCTGGTACCAGTTGGGGGCATATCAGTATTGGAGCTTCGGTTTTTATTTCTTCTTTAAGGTCTGAAAAAGCTTGAATGCTTCCTCAGAGAAAATGAAAGGGAGTATTTTTCTCAATGGGCCAGGTCATTGGGTCGGATGATAATATTTTAAAAAGTCCTTGACGAATCTACGGATAAAAACCTGCATGTCGGAGGAAAAATCTAATAACCTTGACCGGTGTTGGATGAGGTAATTTAGCAATGACGTCTATTTTGGATTTGTCGACGTCTATTCCTTTACTTTTGAAATTTTGTGTCCAAGATCGTGCCTTCTATTCACCATAAAATGGCTTTTTTCCCCAATTTAGAGCCAATTAGTGTCTTACACGTTTAAGCAGCTTTTCTATATTGGAAAGGCACGTTTGAATAGAATTTCGAAAACTGAAAGTCATCCATGAAAACTTCCATCGTACTTTCAATCATATCAATGGTAGATAGCCATCTACACCTCATGGAACGTGCTGGTGCATTGCAGATAGCCAAAAGCATGCTGGCGGGGTAAGAAATACGTTCTGTATGGGTAGGTGAATGTGGTCTTTTCCTGATTCTTTCAGATTTCGATGGGTATTTGTAAGTCACCGACGATACCATCGAGGAAACAATATATTGATTTCATAGCGAGTACTCTCAAGCATTTGAACCATAAATAACGTAAAAGGGAAGTGGTCTTTCCGGGTGCTTCGTTCAACTTACGATTAATCATTACAAACTCTCCATCCCGTTAAAGTCTAGTTGGTTCGTAACTTCAGTATTAATCATTGGTCACTACTGGTCATCCCTCACTTTCTTTGGCACACAGTGCAAATGGCTTACCAATGGACTATCTTAGAGTGGTAGAGCAATCTGCGTCCAAGATAGTTTTTCAACTCATTCTTAATGGACTTCGTGGATCTTTGGATTTTGATCCTCTTCTCTGGTGTTGGTACCCGCTGGTTCATTAGTCCTCTTCCTTTGAGATTTTTTTATGAAAACAAAAATCAGGTTAATACCCTTTATGTCGGTGAGTTTCCAAGCAATGGCTTTGCTTTCGGGACTTAGACCTTTATGTAGAGCGGTCTTCATCGTCAATCAAATCGTTGGAATTTTTGACTGCTAACTTGTTTTGTCTTCAAACATTGCATATTCGAGATGAGGCGGGTAAAGTCTTTATTGTTCGACTCGAGTAGGTTCATCAATTGAAGATTTGGCTAGCAATGTTTTGGCTTCACACAGGTTTATAGGTTTCCTTCTTGATTTCCGGCAAATAATTTCCTTGGTGGTTCGGAGGAATGGTAAGGATACTATCTAAGGAGTGCTTCGAGAATAAGAATGTCCCCTCTGGGTCATAAAGCGAAGTCATCAACTTCGAGTGAAGTTGATGTAGGCTAGAGACATTAGAAATGCATCAGCTTCTTATATAGAAGTAGAAAATCCACTATCCCAAAAGAGTGAGAGTAGTGTAAGGAATTTGAAAACTATCGGATCATATCGGGAGTGGGATTTGCCACTCGCAATCACGTTGGAAATCCTAGAACTTCCTGAGAATACTCCTTACAAGCTAATTCAACAACATCGATTCGATTCGCTGTCATATCATTATAGTTAACCGAGTTTTCCTCGATAGTTTGATCAAGATTGTACGTAATGGCCTCTGTCTTCTGATGGGTTTAATTCTCCTCGTACACGCTATCAATGCTACGACCGGTCCGTAAGGATAATCTCCCAAGAATTGGTGTACTCGAGGTCTGGTTCAAAATCTTATCTGACAATGAAGTCGGCTTGGAATACGTGAATATCACCAACTTTAACGTGGACATTCTTTAGCAAATTACCGATCGGTCAGGAGATCGAATGGTCCGCTAGTTCTAGTGCTCATGCAACGATTAGAGTCAGGTTTGTGAAGGTTAAGCTTTTCCACACGAAAATGGCATAAGATTATTTATGCTAGCGCCAAGAACGGCCAAGGCTAAGCTTCTAATTCTATTCCAGGAAATTTAGATGAATAAGAATCTGCCAGGGTCACAAGTTTTTCGCGGGAACTTTTAAGTTTGACGTCCGAGCAATGTTCGTTTCAATAGGGGTTACTAGCTATTCTCACTAAGCTTTTCTTTATTTCTGTATTAGGCTTTTAAGGAGTTGAAGAAATTTGGCAATGAGAGTCAAAAGCATCCAACGAAGCTAATCTCTAAACTCATTCTTTAATGATTTAGTAGAATTCTCTTTTTGTTTTTGTTATCATTTCACCGGCGCTTTCAACATTTCGCCCTTGAAGGATAAGGTAATCGACGGTTTCGGGTTAGGCATCGGCGCACTAACGGGAGCATCAACTGGCTCAGAAACTGGATTTTGGTTTTCAACTGGGACAACCGGAGGTTAGACGTCTTCGGTAATTCCTTTATTAGTAGGAAAAACCATGACCTTTGTCACCTCGGTTCTACGTTCCACTACTCTAGGAGAAGTAGTAGGAATCGTAGGTCCTTGATAAGCAACCCCGTTCGGTAGTAATACCCTTCAAGTCTTCCTTCGGGTTAGTAACGGTGTTACTTGGAAGAGAACCTGAACTTGAAGTTGAGATCAGTATTGGAATTTTAGTAACCTTAGAAAGCATTTCGTTAAATTTGCATATGGTTATGGTTAACCTTGGCCTTGATTTTGCATATACCTTAATATTGCATCATTAGCCTTGACATAATTCTCAAAATCGGTTTTTGAAACACCTTGCATCTGCGGAGCAGGAACTTGATAAGGGTGAGCTTGGTAAACCGGTGGTTGACTAGTCAGAGGTTGGTAAACTTGTCCTTGGATAGAAGTGACTCTTCCACCGGGTTTTGATTGAAATTGTTCCTCGATTTTAGTTGAAATTATTCTTGATTCTGATTGAAACGGTTTTGATTGTTTTGAATTGGAGGAAAACCAGGAGGTCGGATTTGATTTGCAACCATTTGGAGGTTATAGATAGAATTGGTATTCCTTGATTAAAGTGGCTGCAGCAGGTGTGAAACGTCTCTTGTAATGTTGTATCGATAATACATTGCCATCTAGGTGGCCTGGACAATTTTATAAGAATTAGCAAATCCACAGTTACGAAAATTTGGCTCATCGGACCTCTTTACAGGTACGGGAGCTTAGGGCTTTTTGCTTGTCGAAAAGCATTAGCCTATCATAATTTCTTAAGTTCAAAAACTTTCTGTCTGTTAAGGAGCAGCTACAATTGGGTGAAAATCCTGGGGGTGATGTATTCGAACTCACTTTGGCAACGACTGCCTTGTTTCGTGAATTACGAAGCTTGGATTTACTCCCGATATTTTTCAAGCATTCACGAGGCATCTTATCCAAAAAGTTTCCACCCGCAGCGGAATTCAACGAATCTTGATCATTAGCATTCAAAGCGTTGTAAAATGTATCTAGTTGATTGTAATTCTAAAAATCCGTGATGGGCTATGCTCGAAGGAGGTCTTTAATTCGATCAAAGCCTGGTTTAAAACGATTCGTAAAACGATTCGTCAAATCTTTGTTGAAATCTCGTGATTTCGTTACGAAGATTTGTCGTTTTTGAAGGAGGAAAGAATTGATTAATGAATTTTGAAACAAGATCATCCCATGTCAAAATTGATCGAGGAGGTTCTTTTTCTAGCCAAATCCGGGCTGAACCTTCAAGAGAAAACGGAAAAAGCATAAGCTTAATTGACGTGCTCGGGATATCCGGGAATCTCATTGTTGAAGTAATCTTATTGAAATAACGGATGTGAGCATGTGGATCCTCTTTATCATGTCCGAAAAACTGTTTGTTTTGAACAAGATTGATCAAACCATGCTTTAACTCAAAGTTAGCATTGATTTCGGGAATTACAATTGCATCCTCGTACCCCTCGGTGGGTGCTTGGAGCAATTGTGCCATAGTCCGGTTATCAGCCATCGGAACTAATGGAGGATTAACAAAAGGTTCTTCTAAATGAAATGGTTGAACAACAGCCGGTTGGCTTTGTTGTTGACGGTTACGGTTGCGGGTTTGAGAACGAGTGCGCATGCACAAAGTAGAAAAAGAAAATTTAAACTAAATTTTTTTATTTTTTTAATAATTTTTTTTAAACAAACTAAATTAACGGATAACGAGATAGACAACTTAAACCAAATAATCAAATTTACTTCACGGTAGCTCTTAAAAATTTTACTTTTTAAGGTGAGCCGTATTTCGTAAATGACACAAATGGCAAGTTTTGAAATCTTTGATTCGAGTTGGGAACTTATTATGGATAATACCTCAATTGAAGGTATTATTTGTTGGTGTTCTTTTACCAACTTTGTTTATTTTTTAAATTGAAAGAGCAAATATTTTTGTATTTTTGTTTTAATCTTCTATTTATACTAAAAAGAAAAGAAAAATATTTTTTTTTACTTTTTATTATTTTTTATATTTTTGATTTTCTTAAAAGCGTAACTTTCGAAAACGAAAGGTTCTTCAAAACACAATCAACAAACTTCAAACGAGAGAATCGTAACACAAATCCCCGGCAACGGCGCCAAAAATTTGATACGCTTAAAATATATAATATATAATACTATGGAAAATTACCAATTTACCCTTGAGGACAAGGGTAAAGAGGAAACTCTTCACAAATATATATATAGTATAATATAATACGTATGATAACCGGGAAGTATGATTCCCCGGGTCGTTTTCCCCAACGATTTGTGAAATTGAAACTACGCTTGTTGTTCGGACAATGATTTGAATGGGAAGCAATAGTTGATTTGATTAACTACTTTTAACAATTAAAATTAACAAATACTAACAATTAAGCATGAAGACATATAACGGGAAAACAAAATTTAACTAAAAACGCAAAACGAGACCCTTAATCGGAGGTCAAAAACCTTAATTTGCTAAAAATAAACCTAACTTAAATTTTTGTTTTAAAATGGACTCTATTTGACTAAAAAGTAAGTTTAAAGAAAACTAGAACAAAAACGGAGTTGAAATGAACGTTTAAACACGAAAAACGAAAATGAGAACGAATCCCGTTCTTTAGAAAACGAAATTCTGTAATTTAGACCCTACGAAAGCCAAACTTATTTTCCTATGAACTTTAGGATAAAAGGAAATTTTCTAAAAAAGATTTTTATTTTTTTTGATTATTTTTCTATTTTTATGATTTTTTTAAGTTTTTAATGAAAATAAATGTTTTAAAATACTAAATGAACTCTAAAAATTCTAGAAAAATGACATAAAATAGCTTAGACTACTTAAATCCTAGGAAAAATAAGCCCGAGTTCACAGCTTATTAAATAAGCTGCGAAATAAGCTTTGACAGCTTATAAGGCTTATTGGCCAAAGTTGTATATAAAGAATTGATTGTGCCAGGGTCTTATGAAAAAGACCCAAGGGCACAGCGGTAAGGAGTGGGAGTGTGTGTGTGTTTATAAAAGGTTGAGGTGTTGAGGTCGGGGGTTCGAGTCTTGCTCACCCCCGACTTCCACTTCCCTTTTTTTTGGTTTTTATAAAAAACTTAAAGAACAAAAGTTTTAGATTGAGCTTTTTTGAACAACTTTAACAAAACAACTATAAGCTTAAACTCAAAATTAAGCTCAAAAACAGCTTATGAAGAAGCTGTTTTCAGTGACTTAGCTTTTAAGAGCTAAAAAGCTACTTTTCCTTCAAAGGCTTGCACACTACTCAAATTAAGCTCAATTTTGAAACTAAAAGCTGTTCTAGATAGCTTATGACATGTAGAAGCTAAATATGAAAAGCTAAATTAACCAAGAACACTATAGGACTCCTAAATTTAATGATTAAAACAGTTAACTCAAAAATAAGCACTTAAGACTTGAAAAAAAAATATAAGCTATATCCTAGAATAAGCTAAGACAGAAGCTCAACTTTTGAAAACTTAATAACCTAAACATAAGCTATAAATTCAAACTATAAAAGCAAATACTATAAGCTAAAAATCTAAGCTTAGAAGCTAGGATCTACTTGCTACTGTTTTTGGCTTTTTGATATTTTTGATGAACTTTTAAGGCTTAATTAACCTAAGAAATAAGCTAAAATTTTGAATTCAAGACTTAATCTATTTTAAACTATATCTAATCTATAAACTTACTAAATTTTAAAATCTAAATCCTACTAAAGCTAGCTTAAATGATGCTAAAAAGACAGCAGTAGTAACTGTTGTTAACACTGCTGATGCAATTGACAAATGGGCAAAAAAAACTTGCAAACACAAATGCAGGTGACCAAATGGGTCAAACATGCACTAGACACTCCAAATGAGTGTAAATGAGCACTTAACAATCAAAATCCAAACCTAAGAAAGCTTGGATCAAAAATTTTAACTAGCTAGAAAAGATAGATTTCCCCTGGTGCAAAGACAAACAGATTAAGCTTAAACTTTTTATATTTTGAAATCTAACTTAAGAAAACAATCTTATTACTGATTAAAAGTGAAAATTAAAATGACTTAAGTAAAGATCACAACTCAGTTTGACTTTAAAGGGTCAAACAGCACTAAACCAAACACCCCTTAAGACTTATGAGCATTTATTTAAGCTAGAGATTAAAATCTAGCGGACAAAACTTTAATACCAGATAACAATTAGCTTATAACAAGCTTAACAAACATAAATCCAAAATCAATTAAGCTAGAATTAAGAATCTAAAAGTTAAGCTACTTATTTTTGGTTTTTTTAGTGATATTAAGACAATATATGAAATACTAAGATTTAAGATACCTAATGCTAAAAAGAGATGAACAAATATCACATTTAGATTGAAACAATCACAAATAAGCTAACTAGAAAGTAGAATAAGCAAGCAATAAGCAATTAAGCAGATCTAACTAAGAAATTTTAAGACAAGGAAATTAAATGAAGAACTTACAAACTGTCTTAGCAAAATAAAGGCCACAAGGATCTAAATGGCTTATCTAACTAGCTATAGATTATCCTTATGGATAAGCTTAGTAAAAGTCTATGGAAGCTCATCCATTGCTAGCTTCCTTTCATTAGCTTATAAATCTAATATTCCAAATATTAAGCTGATTTTAGATGTGTAAGTAGATTAAATGAACAATTAGCTCAATCACAAGCTTATAGACTTGTGAGAGCTTATAAGAGCTTATTGATCTGTACACTATCACTAGAGCTTAAAGAGAGATTTTGACAAATTTATTAAAGAGAACTCAAATTTTATTAACTAAAAAGCTTGATTACATTACTTGAAAAGAAAGTTACAAACGTTTAAATGAAAGTTAATTTACTTAAAACTTAAAACTTTAGCTAAATTACCTAAAAATCTAAAGCTAAAAACTAGGTAAGGAAATTTTCTTTTCAATTTTAGGCTGAGACACATCCTCTTCCTCATCATCTGACACCCATTCTTCAATAATTGGGGCATCATCATTCTTCCTAACTACCTTAGGCTCTTCTTCACTAGACATAGCTTTACAGTTCTCAACTACAGGCTCATTAACAAACTCATCTAAACCAGTAAAAGACAAGTCAGGTGTTGGAGGCATGAAATTTCCTGTGTAGGGAGGTGGAACTGCATTATAATTTTCATAGCCTAAACCTTTCTTGCAATTGTCAACTATCTGACACTCTATGAGCTTGTTTAAACTTTTAGATGCATGTTCAAATTTATCTACATTAAGTTGAATGCCATCTTTTTCTTTTTGAACTATTTCAAGCTTCTTCCTAAGCTCTCTAATAGTTATTTCTCCTATATGAATTTCAAATTTTAAGCCCTTAATATCTTGTAAATAAATAGACTCATTTGCTTTATAAACTTCAAGTTTTTCTTCCACTGACTCTAAACCTGTCTTATAACCTAGAACCATTAACTCAGATTTCTTTAAATCTTTTAATAGTTGATCATTTTGAGATTTAAGAAGTTCAACAGTTTCCAAACAAGATTTTGAACAAATAGAATCATTGGATACCTCTGAGTCAGGACTTGAAGATGAGAAAGCCATGAGTGCATAATTAGGCCCTTCCTCTGCCTGATCACTCCAGTCATATCCACCAAGACCATCACATGACACCAAAGCTGTGGAAGTAGATGTTTCCACAGGCACACTCCTTCTTGAGCTTTCCTTGTTCTTGTTGTCTTGATTTCTTGGAGCTCTGCACTCCCTAGCAAAATGTCCCCTCTTGTGGCAGTTGTAGCACTCCACTTTGGACTTATCAAAACCAATAGTCTCATTGCCATTAACAGTAAGCTTCCTTCCTGTATTCTTCAAAAACCTTCTTGCCCTCATAGTCAACATGGCCATTTGCCATCTCAAATCCATCTCTTCCATGTCATCTGGATGGATTTGTTGCAAGTCCTCATGTACAAGTTGAGGACTATTTGGTTGACTAGCAAAGAATGCACAAATAACAGCATCACTCAAGTTATCAATATTTGTAAAGTTAGCAGCATTAACTTGAGTGCTAGCAGTAGAAACTCCATGAGCAGTATTAACTGCTTGAGCAGTATTAACTGCTCCATTAGTGTTGCTAGTGTTGTTATTTGAAGAGGACACAAAAGCCATGTTCTGTGTGCTTGAACTTGAGCTAGACATCCCTTTAACTTCTGGTTCATACACCTTGAGGTTGTTGTAGAGATCATCCATGCTCATTGTATCCAAATTAGCTTTATTCCTCCACACAACAGCATGTGTGTTCCACTCAGGTGACAAACTTCTTAATAACTTTTGATTAACATCTTCTTGTGAAAGCTTTTCATCCAAAAGCTCCAACTGACTCACAAGCTTTTGAAGCCTATCAAAAGTTTTATCAAGCATCTCTAAGCTTGGAGTAGTGAAGTTTTCATATTACTGCTTTAAGAGATTCCTTTGAGTCTTTCTTGTAGCTGCATTCCCACCAAATCTCTTTTCAACAGCTTACAACAACTTCTTAGCATCCTTTATAGAGTTAAACTTTAACAGATGTTCACTGGGAATGCCCATCATTAAAGTAATTCTAGCTTTCACCTCTAATCTTCTCTAAGCCTTTTCTTCAGCAATTGTAATAGGCATCATTGTCACAACACCTTCCACAGTTGCTGTTTTTGGCAAGGTTGCACCATTTTCTATGAATTTCTATAGTGCATAGTCTATCATCTGGATATATTGTTCAATTCTCATCCTCCATATCTCATACTCACCAGGTTTGAGCATGAGAACTTTGGATGCAGCCACCATGTGTGCAGAATCTTGATCCATATCTTTTAGCAAAAGCAGGTTATGCTTATTCACAACTTCTTAACAAGCTCTGATACCACTTGTTGATCCCACTTTAATAGATTGAATTCCTTAAGCTTGTTTAAGGATTAGTTATATTAGATAAATCTAACACAACTATAGTAGAAACTGTGTTTGAATGTATTAAAGATTATGCGGAATCTAATCTTTAATATTAAGAAGAATTATCAATGAAACAGTAATTCAATGAACATACAATTCAACAAATAAGCTCCAATATTATTAATGATAATAATATGAATACTCTCAAAGTATTAGGGTTACAAATACCTTAAAGCTATGAATTATAGGTCTAGCTGTATATGAAACTCTATGTCCTAGGACCTCCTTTTATACACCAATGAGTCCTAGTCGGCTTACAATACTTTCCTAAGTATCTAAAATCTTTTCTATAAACAACTAATACATATCATATAAGCAGTACTAACTAGCAACATTAACTTGATATTCACTAGCAGTAGTAACTTCAAACATATTTTCATTGAAGTCTCTGAGCAGTACTAACTCCAGCTGAGCAGCATTAACACAAATATGAGCAACAGTAATTCAAACAACATCAAAAAGACTTTTAATCCCAACATCCTTTTTCATACCCGGCCACCAATACATATCTCTAAGGTCATAATACATCTTATCGGCTCCTGGATGTATAGAGTACTTCGACTTATGGGCTTCGTCCATTATCAAAGTTCTCACATCATCCTTCAAAGGAACCCATATTCGATATAGGTAATACAATGCTTTATCACTCCTAAGTTCAATCATTTAATCTATTCGTCTCTGCAATCCTGCAGACTCGTCGGACGCCTCCTTCTGAGCCGCTAGTATCTTATCCTTGATACTTGACTGAAGAGTCATATTTATAGCTCTAACTCTCTTAGGCTTCACTATTTCCTTCATACTCAGTGCATCAGCCACTAGATTCACCTTACCAGGATGGTAACGAATTTCATAGTCATAATTACTAAACAACTCTATCCAGCGAAGTTGTCGCATATTCAACTCTTTTTGATTGAAGATATGATGGAGACTCTTATGATCCATATATATGACACTCTTTGTCCCATACAAATAATGTCTCCAAATTTTAAGTGCAAACATAACCGCACCTAATTCCAAATCATGGGTGGTAGCTACGTCATAATATAACAACTCAAGCATAGAAAATGACTCGAAAAGAGACGTTTTTAAATAATTCAATCAAAATAAAAGTTTTAACATTATAGGTTCCCAAATTGTTTCGTAAATCCATACTACATTTTACAAATCATCTTCAAATGAATTTTATTTAATGGGCCTTCAAAACATTTAGGTTTCCATAAGCGACAACCAAAATCTCCATCGCCGAATTACCTTCAAGGACATAAAACATGCTAAAAGTCAACAATAATGTTGAGTGAATCCATAGAGTTTATATATATATAAACAATAAAATTTTCCGAACACAAGTATCATTTCTCAAAATTCATCAGGATATAACGATGTGGATCAGACAAAGTTATAGGGGGATTATTATAAGCCTCATGACATTGAACGTTACCATATAATAAAATGCCCACTATACACCCTCGCTATGAGTGCATATTACTCTCTATACAACGCATCCGTGGTGTCATTTTCCCGACACGAGACGATAGCCAGTCGTCACGGATTAGAGGTGGCAACCTCCAAATAGTACTATTTCATGTATAAGCGTCTACCATTACCCGGTAGTTAACAATTCATGATTTCCGCGGGTCTTTTATCTAGCGAGTTAAGCTAACTTATAATAATCAAAGCTACTAGCATACATTCGGGTCCCTTGTGTTCTATTTTTAAAAACAAGCATGTTATCCCCCTCGCGGGTTTATAAAACAATTAAAGTATTAAAATGCGAGGCTATGAACTCACTTAGTGATGTCGGACAAGAATATCGATGAATAAAAAACTTCAGAAGGTCGGCGCGTTCCAATCAACCAATGACCTATACAAATTTAAACGGGTCTTTATGGTTTCTAGTCGATACAATTAACGAAAACTCATAAATTAAATAAGTATATGTATACATTAGTTTTATATATGATTCATGCTCTTTGCAATATATGTTATTTCACACTTAGAGTTTTTCAATGTTTTTTAGTTTGTTTTTTAATATTAGCCACTTACTCCATAATTTAGTCAAAAAGCCCAAAAGGCCCATTAAGCAAGCCCATAAGGTTATTAAGGTTGATATTATCACTCCAAAGACCATGTCCTACCATTAGTTAGTTCCAAGTGATTGGGCCTAAAGCGAAGTCCATAGAGTCAATTTTGTTTACATTGGGCCTTATAGGCCCCATTAAGGCCTTATGGCCCATTTAAGCTTGTAAATGACTCTTGTTATAAAATTTCGGGTTCTCGAGGTCGGGATACTTTTATTATCAGTATGTTAGCATTTTAAAACTCCCAAGAAGTGGGTCCTATCACCTCGGGTTTTAGTTACGAAAACCGTTTTACATAGTATAGTGTTCGGGTAGTAGTAAATTTTGTATACTTTTATGTTTACGAAAATAGTCATAATTTATAAACCGTAAATGGTATAATTGATATATTTATATCCTTAGCTTCATATTTAAGTGTACTTTACAGATCCAAAACCATTTTTGTACTTAGTTTAAGTATACTTATACATATGAACAATTTACTACATAAAGGTCAAGTTACAAATTCAGACTGAAATCTCACTTTCACCATTTTTGATGCCATTTACAAACCATAAAGAGTTGGTTGACTATCCAATTGATTCAGAATCTACATGATTTTATCTAGGTCTCATAGTTTTAACTTTTTAACCAACTCAGTCCGTAAATGTGACTTTTTATACCATCTGTACAGCAAGGTCAGAATCCACTAGTTTTGGTGTTTTGATCATATCTCACTCAATATTCACTTTCTAGAAATCATCCAATTTGCCAAGTGTCCACAAAAGGATTATCTACAACCTAATGTACTCAAATCCAACCTCAACCTGTTAGAATTTAAGAACCATACTAATTCATTACAGCCCATAATATTATGATCATTTAACTTGTTTAAGATGGCTATATTAGCGTATTAACCTAGATTATACACACAAAAGCCCATTTGAATTTCATGATCATCATTACATTCATGCATGTACAAATACAATTGAAAATCAAAAGATAACGATAAACAAAAACTCAGGGATTTTACCACAAGAAATATGAAGAATGGATCCCAAAACAATAACAAAGCTTCAATCTTCACGCCAACTTGATCTCACCCAAAATAATTTTGATCACCATTTTCATTACCCAATAACTTAATAAATAACCCTTATAATCTCAGCCCAACTTGTGTATAACCTTCTCGAATACTCCTTTTTAAATCCCTCCAAAAAGCAAGTATTACACTAGGTACTTCTGTTTACTAGTGTGGCTTATTATTTGATCTCCAAAATTTTTTATGGATGGTGTTTTTTGTGAGCCTATACTGTGGCGTCAAGGGTATATAGGGAGAATGTAATGCATACTTTTGAGTTATAAAAAGTTTTGTGTGTGTTTTTGAAGTGGTCAAATTTTAGGTTTAATGTTATACCCCTTGCATAGAAAGAAATGCCAATTGGTTAAGTTAACAACTTAACAAAGCTTACCAAAGGGACACCTCCCCCTTTGGTTTTTCTGCCCCAATAGGGTGATAGTTTAGTGGGGTGAGTTGTATAACTTGCCTCATAATTTGTAAATACGGGTATTATCAAAGTCCGATATTTAGAAAGGTACTATTTATAGTCGTTTTTCGTAAAAAGTAAAAATAGTACGGGACACGAAAAATAAAAATGAATGTAATAAAAACATTTCTATGGCATTTTGGAAATATAAACGTTGATGCTTAGCGTAGAATTCTCCGGTTCTTTGTAAACGTCACGTAAATTACAAATGTAAGCCCTAATTCTCCCGATTAGTCGTGAGTTCATATCTCAACATAAAAATGAAAATTATAATTAATACTCGAGGATAAAATAACGACCTGAAATTGACGGATTGTCACAACATTTCCCCCTAAAAAGGATCTTCGTCCCTGAAGATCAATTCATCTTGTCGTCCGCTTCTTATTAAAATCAAAGAGATGAGGGTACTTCTTCCACATTTGATCCTCCTTTTCCCAAGTATATTCCGGTCCACGACTCGAATTCCATCAAACTTTGACTATAGGGATCCGACTTTGCTTAAGTTGTTTCACTTCCCTATCCATGATTTCAATGGGTTCTTCGATGAAATGCAACTTCTCGTCGATCCTTACTTCGTCAAGAGGAATAATAAGATCTTCATCCGATAAACATTTCTTCAAGTTCGAAACATGGAATGTATTATGTATTCCTTGAAGCTCTCGGGGTAATTCCAGTTTATATGCCACCGGACCTACTCTTGATAAAATCTTGAATGGTCCAATATAACGGGGACTTAATTTCCTACGTTTTCCAAATCGAACAACACCTTTCCACGGTGATACTTTCAGCATAACTTTGTCACCCACTTCGAACTCCAAAGGTTTACGTCTCACATCCGCATAACTTTTCTGTCTACTACGAGCAGCTAATAATCGGTTCTTGATTTGCACAATCATCTCTGTCGTTTCGCGAATCATTTCTGGTCCCGTGAGTTGGGCATCTCCAACCTCACTCCAACATACAGGCGATCTACATTTCCTTCCGTATAGAGCTTCAAAAGGTGCGGCTTTAATACTAGCGTGATAACTATTATTGTATGAGAATTCAGCCAAAGGTAAGTGCTTATCCCAGCCACTACCAAAGTCAATCACGCAAGCACGCAACATGTCTTCTAATGTTTGTATCGTTCTTTCACTCTGACCATCAGTTTTAGGATGGTAAGCAGTGCTCATATCCAAATTCGTTCCCAGTGCCTTTGAAGAGATCTCCATAACTTGAGGCCGAAACGAGGGTCCTCGTCCCGAAATAATCGACACGGGGCACCCCGTTCCTACAAACAATCTCCTTCAAATACAATCGAGTAAGCTTTTCCATTTTATACTTCTCATTCATCGGAATAAAGTGAGCAGATTTAGTCAATCGATCAACAATGGCCCAAATTGAATCATATCCAGATGGGTGTTCTTGGAAGCTTATGTAATAAATCCATTGGTATTTCTCTCCCCAATTCAAAACAGTAATTACCTGGCTACTGAATAATCCTGACGGCTTTTGGTGTTCAGCCTTGACTTTAGCACATGTCAAGCACTTACTGACATATGTCGCAATGTCAGCTTTCATATTCGGCCACCAGTATAACTTCCTCAAATCATGGTACATTTTATCCGACCCAGGATGAATGGAATATTTTGATTTATGAGATTCCAACATGATTAGACCTCTCAATCCTCCAAATAATGGTAACCATACTCGTCCTTTTAGACATTTCGTACCATCAGATCTAACTTCAAATGGCTCCCCTTCGCCACGAAATCCTTCAGCACCAATATTTTCCTCCTTGCACCCTTCAACTTGTGCGTTCCGAATTTGCTCAGGTAAATTGTTATGTACCGTTACCACTAAAGCACGCACTCGAATCGGTTCCTTATCCTTCCTGCTCAACGCATCAGCGACAACATTCGCCTTTCCTGGGTGATAACGAATAACACAATCGTAATCACTCAGAAGTTCAATCCATCTACGCTGCCTCATATTTAGCTCTTTTTGATCCAAAATATATTGTAGGCTTTTGTGATCGGTGTATACCGTACACTTAGTGCCGTACAAATAATGTCTCCATAATCGAAGAGCAAAAACCACCGCTCCTAATTCCAAGTCATGGGTCGTATAATTTTCTTCATTCTTTCTAAGTTGCCTAGAGGCGTACGCAATCACCTTTTCTCGCTGCATCAAAACAGCTCCAAATCCTTTAAGGGACGCATCGCAATACACAACAAAGTCTTCGCTTCCTTCGGGTAGTGATAATATTGGCGCACTACACAATTTCAGCTTCAATGTTTGAAATGCCTCCTCTTCGTCGTCGCCCCACACATACGGCTTATTTTTCTGAGTGAGTTTAGTTAATGGTTTGGATATTAGAGAAACTCCTTAATAAACCTTCGATAATAACCTGCCAAATCCAAAAATTGTCGCACTTCCGTTGGTGTAGTTGGTGCAGCCCAATTTTTAATGGCTTCGATATTCGCAGGATCAACATAAACTCCACTACATTTCGAAAACTTAGCGTACAACTTTTTGCTCCTTAGCAAATTCAAGATAGTCTTCAAATGTTCACCATGTTCCTCTTTATTTTTGGAATAAATTAAAATGTCATCAATGAATACAATCACAAACTTATCAAGATACGGCTTGCACACGCGATTCATCAAATCCATGAATACTGCAGGTGCATTAGTCAGTCCAAAAGGCATTACTTGAAACTCATAATGTCCATAACGAGTTCTAAACGCTGTAATTGGAATGTCTTCCTCGCGGATACGAAGTTGATGATAACCAGACCGTAAAAAAAAAAAAAAAATCAATCTTTTGAATAAACACTAGAACTTGCAGCTGATCACAATATAAGTCATCAATCCTCGGTAATGGATATCGATTCTTGATTGTCAACTTGTTCAGTTCTCGGTAATCAATGCACATTCGGAATGATCCATCCTTCTTCTTCACGAACAAGACTGGAGCTCCCCACGGTGACGAGCTCGGTCGAATAAAACCTTTCTCCGACAACTCTTGCAGTTGCTTGGACAACTCCTTCATTTCGGATGGTGCTAAATGATATGGCGCACGCGCCACAGGTGCAGCACCGGGAATAAGATCAATACGGAATTCAACTTGCCTGGGTGGCGGAAGTCCAGGTAATTCTTCAGGAAATACCTCGGGAAAATCTCGAATAACTAAAACATCTTTTAATCGCTTCTCCTTTGATTCTTGTTCAGTTACTTGAGCTAAGAATAGCTCACAACCCTTCTCGATATACTTTCGAGCCTTAATGCAAGAAACGATCTTCAATCGGGAATTAATTCTATCTCCTTCGATAACCAACGTCTTACCCTCCAGGGGAATCCTAACCTTTTTCTCTCCACAAAAAATAGCGGCATCATATTGTGATAACCAATCCATCCCAATAATGATATCAAAACTTTCTACTTCTATTACCATTAAATCGATTGGAAAAGAACGGTTTAAAAGATTAAGTGTACACCCTATTAACACATTATTGGTACTTACTACTTTTCATCGGCCAATTTGACTTCATAGCAATATCAAACTCAACCGTTTTAATATCAAATAGAGGGTACTAAAATTTGTAGACACAAAAGCTTTATCGGCACCCGAATCAAATAAAGCAATAGCATATCGATTATTGAGAAATATGTTACCAGTAACGACTTTCGGATCTTGCTGAGCATCCACAGCTCCCAACTTGTAAACAGCTCCACGGTTATTTCCACCTTGTCCATTCTTTTTCAACTTAGGGCAATCTCTCTTCCGGTGACCCTTTTCATTGCAATTAAAACAAGTCACATCTTTTCTGTCGAGGCTCCAACAAGCAGCAGTCTTGTGCCCCAACTTACCACACTTACCACATTTCCAACAATCCCCAGCATGCTTCTTATTCTTGCACTTTGGACAAACTTCATTGTCATTCGTGCACATTGTCATAGCCTCCAGCATTATCCCTTATTGGATTGCCAACGATTGTAATCGCGTCGGTTGTCACCACGACCACCACGATCTCCTTCACCTTTCCTCTTTTCACCCTCAGAAGCCTCATCAGTCTTGTCTTGTATTATTTGTCCCATGAGCTGATAAGCCATACGGACAGCTTCGTCAATACCAGCAGGCCTCGATGATGTCACATCACCACGTATATTCTTCGACAACCCACGAATATACTGCTCCACCTTCACCTGCTCAGGCTCCACCATTCTAGGACACAATAAGGCCAATTCGTGGAATCGGTTTGTATACCCATCAATATCAGTCCCTTTTAACTTCAAGTTGTACAATTCTTGCTACAGCCGTGCAAACACAATTCGAGGACAAAATTCCTCGGTCATCCACTTTCTCACCTCAAAGTCCATGGATACCAAGCAGCATCAAATACCCAAGGAAAGCAATCCTACCATTTCACAAGTCAATGCATGACCTTGGAGAGTATCATTTGCAAATATCACCTTTTCCCTTTCCTTGCCATCACTGATTCGAACACAATTCTAGTTTTTCAACCACTGACATAATCCATGGCACAATCGGGTGCCTTTAAAAAGGTTTGGCACTCACCCATAAATGTTTATGCGATCCAGCACCACCAACTCCAACACCACTGGCTCCAGCACCACCGGATTCACCACCACCGGCTTCAGCACCACCGGCTCTAGCACCACCGGCTCCACCACCACCGGCTTCATCACCACCGGCTCCGCGGTTCATATTTGCCATAAATTCAGCCATAGATGTGGCAACTTGTTCCCTAATAACCTCGCGCATACGTGCCTCAGACATTGCTTTTGGCGGCATGATCCTGTTACAACACAAATCAAATCATAATGAGTATTCATTCAATGATTGTATTAAGCAAAAGGAACAATTTAGAAGAAACAAGAAAAGAAAGGTAACAACAACACAACATAGAATTAGAACCAAAAGATAGTCATTTCATTAATCACCAATAAGTTACAAGTTGCATTGTCATACATTACATGTCACCATCTAATGCTATACAACTCCAAAAGACTAGTTCTACTAACTGACATCGCAGTTTAGTTAGTGATTTACAAAAGATACTACAAATGATAAACTAATCTACTAAGAGTCACTAGGTGGTCCACGTGGTTCGGAAGGTCCCTCGGTTCCATCAGAAGTAGAGTTCTTCGATTTCTTTCTTGGACGCTCGGTATCCTCATTATCAGATGGCGGCTTCAGAACAGCCCCAATACAAACCATATCTAAGTAAAACCTCTTGTTCCACACTCGGGACTCATACAACCTCCTCTCAGCAATATCATGCTCCATACAAGCCCACGCCAACTTAGTCTCAGTCTCAGCCAATCTTTTCTTCAATGTGGCATTCTCCCTGCTCTCCAATACCGACACCCTCTCGAGAACATTACCCAAAGCACGCTCGACATTCTCCAAATCATGATTAAGTAACTCCCTTTCTTTTTCCCCGATTTTATTCTTGGATTTGAGAAGAGCAATCTCAGTTTGGTTTGTACTCAACTCAGCCTCCGTAAGTCTAGCTCGTGCACGGGACGTCTCCAAATCACGTCTCAAAGCCCAAGGTGCCAATCCACCAACATATGATGAGTCACGAGCAGAAGATGACTCTCCTACCTCATATAAGCCCCTCGGAAAGTCACGAATAGCATAAGGCTTTTGGGTAGAAGTCCCAACAGTAGCCTCGGGTGCAACATCGACCTCGGGTGCAACATCAACCTCGGGTGCAACATCAACCTCGGGTGCAACATCAACCTCGGGTGCAACATCAACCTCGGGTGCAACATCAATCTCCTCGTCCTCTGACTCAGAATCGGATGACACATCTCCAGGTGGCGGGGTTTTGTCACCCTTCACCTCTATCAACTCAGCATCATCCTCGAGCTCAATATCAACATCTTCCTTGGGTTCTTCCTCGGGTTCCTCCTCGGGATCTTCTTCAGGATCCTCATCGTCATAATCAACCAAATCAATATCATCGGGAATGTCAACCATTTCGTTGGGATCATGGATATCCGCAACTTGGTTCGGCTCGGGAACAACTGGTTACTCAGAATAGCTTCGTATCGGCTCGTTATGAATGATTAGGTTCTCCAGACAATCAGCATCGTATAAACATCTCGGATTAGTATAAAAATAATTACAATAATTAACATTTATATTCAAATAATTAAAATTTCATATTATAACATATATATTTTTTAATATATATATATATATATATATATATATATATATATATATATATATATCGATAAATAATTCCTTCTCATTCTTGTCCATTGGTAATTCGGAGATTTCGCTTGCACAGTTATAGTTAAAAGATTTCAAAAATCCTTTCGTTCATTAATTTTTTGATAATCCTTTTTGTTTCTCTATAACTAAGCTCATGATACCATCTGAAACACCCCCATTATAATATATCACAACGGAAGGGTCTCTGGGGTCTACGTCATAATATAAAACTCAAGCATAGATAACGACTCGAAAAGAGACGTTTTAAATACATCATTCGAAATAAAGTTTACATATAGTTTCCCAAATTGTTTTCTAATTCATACAACTTTTTGCAAATAATCTTCGAATGACTTTTATTTAATGGGCCTTCAAAACATTTAGGTTTCCATAAGCGACAACCAAAATCTTCATCGCCGAATTACCTTCAAGGACCTGAGATAAAACATGCTAAAAGTCAACAATAATGTTGAGTGAATCCATAGAGTTTATATATATATAAACAATAAAATTTTCCGAACACAAGTATCATTTCTCAAAATTCATCAGGATATAACGATGTGGATCAGACAAAGTTATAGGGGGATTATTATAAGCCTCATGACATTGAACGTTACCATATAATAAAATGCCCACTATACACCCTCGCTATGAGTGCATATTACTCTCTATACAACGCATCCGTGGTGTCATTTTCCCGACACGAGACGATAGCCAGTCGTCACGGATTGGAGGTGGCAACCTCCAAATAGTACTATTTCATGTATAAGCGTCTACCATTACCCGGTAGTTAACAATTCATGATTTCCGCGGGTCTTTTATCTAGCGAGTTAAGCTAACTTATAATAATCAAAGCTACTAGCATACATTCGGGTCCCTTGTGTTCTATTTTTAAAAACAAGCATGTTATCCCCCTCGCGGGTTTATAAAACAATTAAAGTATTAAAATGCGAGGCTATGAACTCACTTAGTGATGTCGGACGAGAATATCGATGAATAAAAAACTTCGGAAGTAGGCGTGTCAATCAACCAAGACCTATACAAATTGTAACGGGTCCTTGAGGTTCAGTCATAAAATTAACGAAAACTCATAAATTAAATAAGTATATGTATACATGTAGTTTATATGATGATCATGCTCTTGCAATATACTTAGAGTTTTCTAGGTTTTTAGTTTGTTTTATTATTAGCCCACTTACTCATATTATTCAATTTAGTCCAAAAAGCCCAATAGGCCCATTAAGCAAGCCCATTAAGTTATTAAGTTGATATTTACACTCGAAAAAAAAAGGACCATGTCCTAGCCCATTAGTTAGGTCCAAGTGGATTGGGCCTAAAGCTAAGTCCATAGAGTCCAATTTGTTACATTGGGCCTAGTGGCCCAATAAGGCCTTATGGCTCATTTAAGCTTATATATGACTCTTGTTATAATTTTTCGGGTTCTCGAGGTCGGGATACTTTTATTATCAGTATGTTAGCATTTTAAAACTCCCAAGAAGTGGGTCCTACCACCTCGGGTTTTAGTTACAAAAATCGCTTTACATAGTATAGTGTTCGGGTAGTAGTAAATTTTGTATACTTTTATGTTTACGAAAATAGTCATAATTTATAAACCTACATGGTATATATTGATATATTAATATCATTCGCTTCATATTTAAGTGTACTCTACAGATCCAAAACCATTTTTGTACTTAGTTTAAGTATACTTATACATATGAACAATTTACTACATAAAGGTCAAGTTACAAATTCGGACTGAAATCTCACTTTCACCATTTTTGATGCCATTTACAAACCATAAGGAGTTGGTTGACCATCCAATTGATTCAGAACCTACATGATTTTATCTAGGTCTCATAGTTTTAACTTTTTAACCAACTCAGTCCGTAAATGTGACTTTTTATACCATCTGTACAGCAAGGTCAGATTCCACTAGTTTTAGTATTTTGATCATATCTCACTCAATATTCACTTTCTAGAAATCATCCAATTTGCCAAGTGTTCATAAGAGAATTATCTACAACCTAATGTAATCAAATCCAACCTCAAACCTGTTGAAAATTACCAAACCTACTGTTCATTACAGCCCCTAATTTCTATGATTATTTTACTTGTTTTAATAGTCATTTTAGCTAGTTTTAACCTAGATTCATGCACACATCACCCAATTCAACTCTTGATCATAATATATCATACAAGTACATATACAATTGGAAATCAAAATAAAATGATAACAAAACTTATAAAGTTTTACCACAATAAAAATGATGATGATGATCTAATGATCAAAAGGAATATACAAAACTTCAACTTCAAGCTTGATCTTCACCCAATTTTTGATCATCATTTTCTTTACCCAATGAACTTTATAAAAACTTGTGTAATCTCAGCCCCAACTTGTATAAAAACCTTCTTGAAAAACCTCTTTTATCACCTCAAAAATGCAAGGATTACACTAGGTAGTCATATTCACTAGTGTGCTCATTATTTGATCTTCAAATTTTTTGTGGATTTGGTGTTTTTGGTGCTATGTGTGGCGTCTAAGGAGTGAGAGGAAGAGAGAAAATGCAGAATTTTGGTTATAAAATGATTTGTGTGTGTTATGTTGGTCAAAAGTGAGCTTATATATGATTTTAGACCAAGTGCCAAGTGTTATAGTGCATGAACAATATTGATCACCAAGGGGACACCTCACCCCTTGGTTGATCCGCCCCAATGGGGTATAAGATAAGTGGGTTGAGTTTAAAACTTGACCCACAATTTGTAAATGCGGGTATTATCAAAGTCCGATATTTAAAAAGGTACGTTTTGTAGTCGTTTTTCGTAAAAAGTAAAAATAGTACGAGATACGAAAAATAAAAACGAATGCAACAAAATTATATCTACGGCATTTTGAAAATATAAACGTCGATGCTTAACGTAGAATTCGCCGGTTCTTCATAAACGTTACTTAAATTACAAGTGTAAGCCCTAATTTCTTCCCGGTTAGTCGTGAGTTCATATCTCAACATAAAAATGAAAATTATAATTAATACTCGAGAATAAAATAACGACCTGAATTTGACGGATTGTCACACAGAGTACCTGCAAAAACAAACAATAAAAAAAAACCGTAAAAATGAATCCTTAGCAACCAACAAATCTTTGTTACAACAAAACTGATAACTAACTGAAATCTAACATGGCTAGCCTCTCAGTAAACCAAAATTCTCATAACATATAGATATATTCATTTATTTCAATTAATAAAACATGTTGCTAAAACATTTTAATAACAAAAGTAATCATTCTTTTCTATGTAGTTACAAATCACCACCACTACATGTATACAATCATTAGCATTTCCTCCCAACAATTATTAACTATATACTCACAGTTTCAGGATTAAGATCCAAAATGACTTTGCATTATGGGGAAACCTAAAATGGTATGAAAAAGTCAGCAACATTGACATGCACGATATTAAAATAAACTAAAGGTGAGAAGAAGTGCTCGCCCTTTAATTAGGTTATTTGATGGGTTGGAGTATATGGATGGAAACATAGGTGGTGTCAAAATGGATTACCTTTTACTATCGATCAAAATGGAACATGTCATAACATATCGATATACTCATTTATTACAATTAATAAACATGTTGCTAAAACAACTTAATAACACAAGTAATCTTTTTTTTCTATATAGTTACAAATCACCACCACTACCTGTATACAATCATTAGCAGTTCCACCCAGCAATTATTAACGGTTTACTCACAATTTCAGTATTAAGATCCAGAATGACTTTGCATTATAGGGAAACCTGAAATGATATGAAAAAGTTAGCAGCATTGACCTGCACGATATTAGAATAAACTAAAGGTGAGAAGAAGTGTTCACCCTTTAATTAGGTTATTTGATGGGTTAGAGTATAGGGATGGCAACATAGGTGTTGTCAAAATGGACCACCTTTTAGTACCGAACATGCAAGTTGGCCCGAACCTCAAAACACTATTATAGTTTGTTCGTTTAATATTTAACTAATCAATGTGCTAAATGTGATCTCAGAACTGCACTGTGAGTAATAAACTTATTTTTCTTAATAAAGGCAATGTAGAAGGTTTTTTGCAAATTTGGATGACTTTCAAGTTTAGAGCCATTTGACCTGCTAGACCCTATTTAACATGCATATGATATCCGTTATACTTGTCAGGTTAACCCATTTGACTTGTTAGAGAACCTTTAGTCGATTATCAATCATAATGGCCTTGGCATGCAAGTTTTACAAATCTTAACTTTTTATCAGACTGGCTAAAAAAAGTTTAGAGCTATTGCTAAATATTGACTTTTACCATACTATCAAGAATTAAGTTATCTTTATGTTGTGAGTGTACAATCATAAGACCTTGAGTAAATAATTGCTTGAAGATTAGTTTATAGTTCTAACCTTCTTATACAAACTTGTTGAGATTGATTCCTCGAATGGAAGATATCCCGCCAATAAGACATAAAGGATGACTCCACATGACCAGATATCAACAACATCACCATTATATCCATTCTTACTCAGAACCTAAAGCGAATATTTGGAAATAAACTTGATAAAGCATGAAACTTAACAATTTTTCATCTAAAAAGGCTACATGATTATGATATTAATGATAAAGATAAGTATTTAGATACAGAAAGAATAACATGCTAGCCCATCTTAACTCCAATAAGCAACTTAAAATATGAAATAAATTTTAAAATTGGGTCAACATTAATGCATATAAATGCTTGTTACAAAAAACTATAGATTCTAGCCAAAAATTTTGGTTAAGTTATATCAAATGTACAATGATAATCATGAAAGTAGATTCTTGGAAAGAGTCTTGAGTTTTGCGGATAGTTTTTCGTACATCAACATTACAATGAATCAACTATTAGTATGTGGATTAAAGTTGACATGTATGTTTTATATTAGTCAAGTAATGAGTAATTATCACACGAGTTTTGAAATGATTGTGTTTCTAACCAGCTAATGAAACCTTCTTATAGTTATGCGTACTTTTGTTCATAATCATTTCACATAAAACTATGACCATTTTTCCATTGTACCGATGTAAGTGTGATCCAAGATGTAATGTGCAACACTCATTATTCAAACAAGTAAAAGCGGATGAATGAATCTGTTATGCCATCTAAAAAGGGAGTACCTCGTGTGATATATAATTTATGGTTCCAAAAGAGGTATACAGAAGTAACACCCAGAAAAAGAGTTTAAAGATCAGAAAAAACAAGGGATGTCTCCTGCCATATAGCAATATCCATTAACCCTGCAAGCTTAAGGTGGCAAGTAGTTAATGGACTGATCTGGTTATTTTTAATCTAACCGGCCAAATCAAAGAACATCTAAAAGGGGAACATGTCAAACGGGTCGAAGGTCGATAATACCCAATCTAATTTATGCAATATCCTAATATTTTGTTGAAAAATCATAATGGTGATGATTGAGTTTTTTGATCTTATCCAGCGCGTATTTTTTTATTAGATTTTCTCAAAAAGTGGCCAAAAAATCATTTTTGGGTAAATCCCTCGCTTGGCCTAACCCGTTTTGACACGTACACATAACCTAAGTTACACAACCCACCCATTTAACCTCTATTCAAAACCTACACATGATGCTTACTTCTTGCAAAAACAACCTAACCAAAGAACTTATTATTTCCAATATTTTAAGGCTAATTGCGTAAAACAACCTAATTTCACACTTTCAGCAATCTAGTCAATATACTCATAATATAACACTAAATAGCAACTACCTAAGTAAATATAAATAAGGTATTAAAGGAACGGATTTTATCTATACTTCCGCAAGTATAAATATATAAAAAAATGACTCTTCTATGTGGTCTCATGAAAATGAGGGTATTTACCTTCTGAACATATATGCCATTTTGGAATTATATTGTAAACTCATAAACTACTCATCGTCCTTTAATCCAAGCTGAACAAATAAAGTTTCATTTTTAATAACACAGATATAGAAAGAAAAAAATTGAGTTGGGCCTGAAAATTAAAGTTCTTGTACGTTAATATGTGTTGTAGGATCAATAACACTCAATGGTTTGTTGAGGCGCAGAAGCCAATCCACCAAGTGAAATGAATTGGTTTGAAGTTTACCCTATGCATGCCTTTCATATGTTTATATGTGTATGCTAAGTTTGGATTTGGGAGATAAAGAAATAAACCCGTTGAGAAGCATCTATGTCTTTGATTATGAAAAGATGAAATCATCATTGTCTTTAGCATCCACCTTCCTTATCGAGAAAAGTGATTTTCAGAACAACATAAACAAAATAGAAAACTTGATTTTCGTAATTGTAAATGGAACGCATACCTTCCATTGGATGCTCTCGTATCGGAAAAGAGTTCATTTGTGGGTTGGAATTGCTCCATACTGGCAACATGAATGTGTTTTTGTCAAAGAAATGTGGACTTCTTATCAACCTAATAAAAATAAAAAGTCAACTAAATAATTAGATGGCCACTTTATTCGACAATAACCCAATCCACAAAGAGAATGTAAACTTTGTACGAAACAGTCAGTTGATGCATATTGACATATAGGTCATCTTTTCTTAGCACTCATGTTAGTCCAAATTAAGAAGCCACTCCTTCACTCATTCTAAAATGTGGTGCAAGCAATGTTAACTTGGTTAGCAATTTTAAATAGGAACTTGATGAGACACTTTACCAAGCATGGGAGAGATGTAATGATCTACTGCTGAGATGCCCCCAACATGATTTGGCTGATACACAGGTTGTTGTCATTTTCTACAAGGGTCTAGACATCTCTAATTAACAAATGTTGGATTCTCAGGGGCATGTCACCAAAATGAATGTTGAAAATGCCAAAACTGCCATCAAGACATGGCAAACTATTCTTGCATAAGGGAGCAACGAGTATGAGGAAAATTAGTGTTAGTTTTGAAGTTTTGGCTGTTATTACTGCGCAGCAAAGTAGTCTTGGTAGGGAAATGAAGAAATTATCTGAGCAGATGCATTCTGTGCGTGTTAGTTGTGAGCTTTGCTATGGATCTCATTTATCTAAGGATTTATCAAATAAGGAGCAGGTTAAGGAATTTGGGGAGATCTATTATGGAGAGTTCTATCAAAGGCCTTACCCAAATAAGATGGGATATCAAGAGAAGAGGTCGAGTTTAGAAGCGAAATTGAATATGTTTATGGCCGAGTCTACTAAGAGGGATAAGGAAAGTACCGATTTCATCATGAAGATCAAAGCTAGTACTCAAGCTGCAATCAGGAACAACGAAGCTTCACTGAAAGCAATGGAAATTCGAATCGGTCAGATCGTACAAATTGTTAGAGAAAGGATTTCGGGAACTTTGCCTAGTTCTACTCAAACAAACCTTCGAGACCACGTTAAGGCGATTGCTAGCATTGAGGAAACACAAACTAACCCTAATATCACATCTACTTTGTTTCATTTTGTTTCTTTTTTATGCAGAGCAGGTATCCCATGGCGAGGAAGCAAAAAAGGAGGCGTCTATTACTAAGGTTGTAGTCGCACCATATCGACCACCTATACCTTTCACTAGCTGATTAGTTGAAAGGAAGAGTGTTTATCAAGATGCTGATGTCTTGACTAACTTAGGAAAGCTAAAAGTCAACATCCCACATGTGGAGGCTCTTAAGAAAATGCCAGAATATTCTAGGCATTTGAAGGAATTGTTGAAAAACAAGTCGAGGATTTATGATGATGAGAATAGAAAGATGAATGAGTGATGTTCTACGTGGCTCGAGAACACATTGCCTTCAAAAGAAAAGGACCCAGTGAGCTTTACTTACCTTGCTTAATTGGTTAGAATTCTTTTTCTAATGCTTTAACTGATTTAGGAGCTTGTGTAAGTGTTATGCTTTACACCATATTCACTAGTTTAGGGTTATGTGAATTAGCTCCTACTAAAATGAAAGTAAAATTGGCATATAAAACTATGAAACTACCCTTTGGGATTGTTAAGAACATGTTGGTTAAAATAGACAAATTTGTTTTTCTTGTAGATTTTATTGTCTTAGACATTCTGGTGGACACAAAAGTTCCATTAATTTTAGGTAGACCATTCTTGTCCACGGCACATGCTATGATTGACGTGTTTAAAAAGAAAATATCTTTAAGGGTCAACGATGAGAAAGTGGCCTTTAAGAATGACAAACTCGTTAATAAAACAATTGAAAAGTTATATATCATTGAAAATAGCTATGAACAAATGGAAATTAATATGAAAAATCAAGTTATGGGAGAAACACTAGTTTTAAATCTATCACCATACCTTGAGGATGGAGACTTTTAGAATTAGGTGATTTGAATGAACCATTAATCCGTAATCTTTTCACTGATGAGGAGTGATGTGTTTCAAAAGCTTTAAATTTATAAGACTAGAATTACCAGTTAATATAAAGAAACACACAGGAAAAGTATAACCCCTGTATGTAATATAGATTTAGAGTAAGACCAGTCGTCCACAAGGATTTGGTTATGTTCGTATAATCACAGTAATTAAAACAATTTATAACAACTTTTTCAAGATGAATAACGGATAACTGATAATGGGAAGTTTCAATGATAAAGGAATATGACTACTCTTCAGTAGCAATGGTATAACTGTGATCTTAGATTTGAGCTATTTAACTTATAAAAAGGTTTCCTTGTCAAAAAACATTTTAACAAATTAATTGTTTTTAACTTAAGACTTATGTTAGTTAACTTAATTAAGTATGTCACGCAAATAACCAAGTTACTATTATATCAAATCTATTTTGTTTATCAATTAACGTAAGTGGATTTCTCCAAGCAAACGATAAAGATCGTAGACAAATCTTTAAAACTATATAGTACACAACGGGTCTTTCGACCTATACCGTTATGAGTATACAATCAAAGTTGATGAACAAAGTTGACAAGATTTAGACATAATAGGATTCCAATGTAAGCTTAAGATTAACAAGATCACAATAGTACCAAATAATTCTTTATTATATTAACATCACTGAGTAGTCATAAGAGGTTTAGCCTCTCATGGCTACATAGTTCATAACAACAAAGTAAAATAGGGAAACAAGAAACATACGAGATTCGGATATGAAATGGATCACAAGAAAACCCGTTTACAAATATCAAATCTTATTCAAAACCCGTATTATACTAATTCTTATTAAACTGTCTTCGTCTTCGCCAGAATTTCATGTATAAAACCCAAGAGAGGAGAGAGCAATATTGGAGATGAGTGTGTGTTTTCAAGTATGAGAGATATCTTCAAATGGCTAGAAATTTGTCTCTATTTATAGGTTGGGAGAGGCTATAAGTGCGGCACACTTATATAAATGTGCAGCGTACGTAGCCTATGTCAGTTTAGAATTCATTAATGCTGGGACGAAGTACGGCGCACATCGAGGAAAAACCGGCGCACTTCTTGTATTAACTGCTTTCATTTAATTCGTGACCAAGTGCGGCGCACACAGTGGAAAGTGAGGCGCACTTCTGCTTGATCTTGAACTTTGTTCTTTATTTTCTTATAACTTGACTTCCATAAGGCATAAACACTTGCATTTTGAGCATATTTGATCTTGGACTACCTTCAAGTGAACCTGCACATATTCATGCTATTTAGTATCAAAAGTTTACGAGAAATGATGAAAATATATACAATAACGCCGCCTAAACATGTATAATTAAGGCATTATTAAATCCCTCCACACTTAGCTATTGTTTACCCTTAAGCAATCAAAGCGAGAAAACAAGAATCATTTATCATGACGTGGAGAAATTTTATTTTAACAAGTGTTTACTTGGATTTAATAAACGTTTCAGGCATAGACATATAACAAAGCACCTCACATAAGGGATGTATCTAATTTTTTATTCACACAAGTCACTCATATAGGGTTTGAATTTGTGAGTTCACTCAATTTTTGCATAGATATAATAATAGTTACCATAACTTGTAATGAGATACATAAACATGACCGATGCGGCGTGAGCCCAAGAAAAAATCTCAAAGAGGCAAAATGTGAATAAGATTGGGTGATTATGTTGAATATAATAATACAAGTTCACACCAAGCTTAAAAAACTATAACCTTTTTTTCTTTAATTTTCTTGATTTTTTTAGTACCTAAATAATAACATATGAAAACAAGCTGGCACAGAGCTAACATATTTAAGCACATTGAGTATTCTTCACACATAGGGATTATTAGCACTAGAAGTGAGTGCTGTTGATACGGGAAATATGTGGGAATTATTTTACCTCTTATCATACGAAATTGTCTATAAATTGAACCTCACTATGGTCTAGTAAATGATATTATCAATCACAAGTTCTAGAGCTAATAAATTACGGCACACTCATAAAATATACAAAAAGTAGCATCAAAGCTAGTCATATACCTCACAATTTAGTGGACTAATTTTTAGTGCTAGTTATGAAGTCATTCCGAGTAGGATATTGCCTTACTAAAGTAGTATAACACAATTTGTATAATTTGAAAGAAAGTTATATATTAAAAATTTATAAAAAGTCATTAAAAAATGCTACTATTTGCAGGACCCGTAACAAAAAAAAAAACATGAAGGAAAATGACATATTTAATTTTTCGCTATGTTTATCCCCTCCACACTAAGTTGAACATTGCCCCTCAAAGAGAAAACTAAAAAATATAAACATATGAAAATTTAAGGGAAACGATACTTCCCGGGCAAAAGAGAGTTAGCCGCGAGAAAGATATTCAATAAGCGCTTCTTTGTCTTTTTCCCTTATTCTTATTTACTTGGACTTGAAGTACCTAAAAATTATAAACAACAAAACACAAACAAAAAGAAAATATTTTTAGGTTTTTTTATGGGTCCCCTCCACACTTGAGTGAAAAGAGATAAAGCACGGTTTGTGATACGAAAAAAAAATAAAAAAAGCAATACAATGGAAAAATTACCCAATTACCCTTGAGGACAAAGATGAAAAGGAAATTCTACAAATAAATCTAATAAATATAATACGTATCTTAACCGGGAAGTATGATTCCAGGTCTTTTCCCCAACGATTGCGAAATTGAAACCACTTTGATGTTTGGACAATGACTTGAATGGGAAACCATAGTTTGATATGAATTTTAAATAGTTGTCTACACAATTAAAATATGCAACTGAATAACAAAAAATTTATATTTAAAAAAGAAAAATAACAAACAACGGGAATTTAAATATTACCATAAAAACACAAACGGGAACCTTAAACGAAGCTACAAACCCTAAAATTATAAAATTAAACCTAAATTGATTATTTCTTTTTAAAATGGCCCTAATTTGACTAAAAAGTAAGTTTAAAGAAAACTAGAACAAAAACGGAATTAAAATGAGCGTTAAAACACGAAAAATGAAAACGAGAACGAATCCCGTTCTTTAGAAAATGAAAATTTTCAAATTAGACTCTAAGAAGGCAAACCTAATTTTCCTACGAACTTTAGGATAAAAGAAAATTTTCTAAAAAATATTTATATTTTTTTGATTATTTTTCTATTTTTTATGATTTTTTAAAGTTTTTAATAAAAATAAATGTTTAAAAATACTAAACGAACTCTAAAAATTCTAGAAAAATGACAGAAAATAGCTTAAACTATTTAAATCCTAGGAAAATTAAGCCTGAGATCACAGTTTATTAAATAAGCCGCGAAATAAGCTTTGACAGCTTATAAGGCTTATTAAGACAAAACGTGTATAAAAGATTACTTGTGCAAGGGTCTTATGAAAAAGACCCAAGGGCACAGCGGTAAGGAGTAGGTGTGTGTGTTTATAAAAGGTTGAGGTGTTGAGTTCGGGGGTTCGAGTCTTGCTCACCCCCGACTTCCACTTCCCTTTTTTTGGTTTTTATGAAAAACTTAAAGAACAAAAGTTGTTAAGGACAACTTTTTAAGCAATTTTAACAAAATGACTACAAGCTAAAACTTAAAAATAAGCACTAAAAAAGCTTATTAATAAGCTGTAAACAGAAAGTGAGCTTTTAAGCTCCTAAAAGCTAAATTTCACTTATAAGCTTGCACACAACTCATTTTAAGCTTAAATTCAAATCTAAAAGTTGCTCTAGAAAGCTTAAGATGTGTAGAAGCTAAGTTTGATAAGCTAATTTGACTAGAAACACTTAAAGCTAACTAAATCTATGGATCAAAATTGCAAACTCAGAAACTTACTCTAAAAGCTTAAAAACTAAATAAGCTAGAAAGCTCAATAAGCTATGACAGAAGCTTAGCTTTTGCAAACTTAACAATTAACATATAAGCTATAAATCAAATTCATAAAAACTAAACTTATAAGCTAGAAATCTCAATTAAAAACCTAAATCTACTTAGTACTGTTTTTGTATTTTTAGGATTTTTGATGAAATTTAAAAGCAAATTAAACCTAGAGATTAAGCTAGAAATTTGAAAACAAGTTTTAAACTAACTTATACTATGTCTAAACTAAAAGCTTATTCAATTTTAAAACCTAAAATCTAATTAAGCTAACTTAAATTCTAATGAAAAGGCGGTAGTACTAACAGCAGTTAGTACTGCTGGTGCAATTTGCAAAGGTGCAAAAACACAAATGCAGGTGGCCAAGTATGTCAAACCTGCATTAAACACACTCAATGAGTGTGTTTAAACACAATACAAACAAAATTCAAGCTCAAAGAAGCTTGGATCAAAATTTCAACAAGCAAAGGAAATGAAAAAGTCCCCTGGTGCAGAAACAAAGGTTTTAAGCCTCAAAATGTTGTTAAACTTAAACTAATCCTACCAACCTGCTCAAAACCTGATCAAATTTGAATATCAAACTAACCAAATTAATTTGCACAATTCAGTTTGACTTAAAGAGGTCAAACTGCTTTAATCCAAACACCCCTTTATACTTCATATTAGCTTATGATTTAAAATCTAGTTAACAAAACCTTAATACCAGATACCTAGTAGCTTATAACTAACCTAATAAGCTTATTTAAACAACTAGAAAAGCTAGAAACTAAGTTCTACAAATTATGCTAACTATTTTTGGTTTTTTAATGATTTTATGACAGATTTAAAGAGCAAAATGAGAAATCTAATATCTAATCTATAAAAATCAAAAACAGATTATGAAAGCTTCTTAACAAACATAAAAACATATAGATAAGCACAGATAAGCTACTAATAAGCAACTAGATAAGTAACTTAAGCAAAATAAGCTAGAAATTTAAAGACAAAGGGAATAACTGAGAACTTACAGTGTGCTTTAGCTAAACAAAAGCAAAAATGCTCAAAGAGCTTATCAACAGCTCTGGCTTATCATTGATAAGCCAGTAAAAGTCCTTGGAAACTCATCCTTTGCTAGTTTCCCTTCCATAAGCCTTTTATTTAAATAGCCAAGGTTTTAAGCTGATTTTAAAGGTTTCAGTTGATTAAATGAACTATGTAGCTCAATCACAAGCTTATAGTCTTATGAGAGCTAGTATGAGCTTATAAGAGCTTATGTAACAGTAGCTTATCATTTGATGAAGATTAAGTACTTTTGAGTAAAAACAAGAGCTTATGACTGATTATTTTAAAGTAAAAACTCAATTTCATTAACTAAAAACTTGATTACAATATTTAAAAGGAGATTACAAGAAATTTAAATGAAAATTACATTAAGCTAAATTTACTAAGCTAAAATTACAAAAAGAAAAGCTATCATGTGTGTGAGAGTGAAGGGCTATTTATAGCATCCAGCTGAACCTTCTAGCCCTCTTGGTAGTTACAACTCCTCTCATCATTGGCCCTTGATCATTTGCTAATCATTGGATGCTTCTTATCCACCGTTAGATCATTATTGAGCTCACACGGATTGCCAGCGTGGCAATCCGTGGTTTATAGCCTCTTGTGCTTTCTTTGTGAGTATAATTAGTGTAAATGACCATTTTCCTTGTGCTTCCTTCTTTGCCCGTGTGGCATTCCTTCTTGGGTATCAACCAATGAGAGCATTTGGTGATGTAAACTTCTGCCCATGTGTACTTTGCCCCTTGAATTGTCCTTTTTGGCCTTTAATTTGTAAAACCCCTTTGATTTGACCCGTAGGTAAAAGGAAGAAGAAGGGTGAACAGTGGTAAAACTGTTTTTCCCGCTATTTTTACTATAAGGGCGTGTTTGATTATTTTTGACCCGAGTGTTGACTTGGGTTTTTATAAAAGTATTGGGCCATGGAATTTGGGCCGGGTAAATGGTTTTGGATTTGTTAACAATTGTTAACTTTTATAAATAAAAGTTAACGACCGTTAGGGTTTTTTAAGGATTATTTTTTTGTAAATTAGTTTATAAATGAGGGACTGGTTTGGTAACTTTGGATTTGTCTTTTTGTGTTGGCTATGGTTGACCAAGTTGACTGAAGGTTGACTTTTTGACTTTGATAGCTTTCCTTCCGGCTTTTTGCGTGCTCTTTCGTTCTTGTGTTTGTGTTTGCCCGGTTTTAACCGTTTTTTTGTGGTTTTTGCTTTATCCGTACCTACACAATAAGAAAGACAAAACAAGCAATATACAAGGCCATTTTAATGGCCCACGTAAGAGTGGACTTTTTAGTGTGTCTATATTTAGATATAAAAATAGATATGTGGTTTTCACACAATCAAAATTCCCGTCCCAAACTAAAAAGAACGAGATTTGGGTGTATTTTTATTTTTTGGTTTGCGTGTCCTCACGCAATATTACATGCCTTATAACCAACATACACTCGAAACTTTCTCCAACTAAACCTTTTAAAAAGTAGCAAAGATTTTCTTTTGAGAGAATTAAAAACCACAAGTTATAAAACACCCATTACTTCTCCCATTTTCATATAATTTTTTTTCCATTTTTTTAAATATATTAATAACATAGTTAGATTATTCTTGACTTTCGTTATTTCCATAACATGAGTTCAGGGATCATTGAACAAGACATGTAATATTGATCATCCGTAAATGGCGCCAAAAAGGCATAAATTCATCGTCCTTGTTAACTTTTCACTTATCAAACCCGAAGCAAGCTTAAACAAAATCACAGCTAAATATCCAGTAGGAGCTAACACTCAGCTCATATTTGCAACTTGTGAACTTTTTTACTCCCGACATTTTATTGTTTCTACAATAGTGTGTCTCTTTTGAATTTCATACCCATGCTCACTTTTTAACACATGACATCTTTATTTCCACCTTAGAATATAATTCTTAAAGCGAGATCAGCCTCATGTAAGCGCTCTTTCGTCCTCCCGCAAATTCCAACCCTACGGCTATCTGTGACCATGCATTTTGTCACACACCACATGTCAGACTAGTTATCGGGACTCACGGACCTTAGTTTCAAAAACTCCTCAAGGTTTTACGGATATTCAAAGCTTAATTATAACTATACTAAACTAGTCCTTTAAAGTGTGCAACAACAGCATAATTTCGAATGTAGTAACGCGTCAGCAAGACAAGACTCAATCTCTATTAATTTAATTTAACTATCTAGACATTTATGCAATTGGTAAACCTAGTCTCCTCGGTACTTTTAGAAGGCTGCACAGGGCATTTATCTTGGGTTCAATTTCAGTTCGTGATCCGGCAAATGCACGCAAACTTTATCAGATCTCGGATACCTTATTCCATATCATGATGCTATTCTTTAAAAACTCACCACGATCGGTTGTGACCGGCAAGAGGTGTAAACTTTTATCAACTGCTACACTTTTTCCTACATCATTTTATTTTTTAGCATTTATACTCATTATTTTTTCATTATAATCTTCTTTTTGAAAAATCTACAAGTATAATTGTGAACTTAAGACAAACAATTTTTTTGCTATATATATTACATAAAAATTATTGATTTAAGTTTAGTCTCCAAAAACAGCACGTATATTAATCCGATTAAGAGCTTATGGGAGAAACAACAACAAGTTACATACACGAGCTCTTAAGATTTCCAAATAATCCTTGTTTAGCATCCTACTCATACTTAACTCTATCATTTTTAGTTCTTCGCAAATTAGCGAACGCTTAGCCTAAAAGTTAAGGAACAAGCTAGAGCTCAACACGCTCGATCGGGTCAAAATTTACTCTTATTCTTATCCAGCAAGAAAGTCAAAATTGTGACAAAAATCACTTATTATATATATTTTTTATATTTTTCTACAAATATAACTTAGAAATTTAAAATTTTTGAAATTTTTGTGGGAAAACGGGGTACGTGAGAACAAAACAATAAGTAGCAAAGGTGACCAACATCAAACATTCGATGATTGCCCTCCCCAACTAAAAGCTATAAACACCAATCCCCAATGGTTACAAGATGGGTCCTCTAACCAAATCTAAGCCGTTTATTAATTATGCAAAGATTAAACGGGAATCGATAAGATAAAGGATACATCGGATTTCCCCCAAACTAATTGAAAAACATAGGCTAGGAACTCGAGTGGAACCCGGGACAAAACACCGGAACACGAGTAGTCTTCAGAAAGAAGGGTCTATCCTGCAAACAACACAAGCACAAACAACAAGCACAAAGAACAAAGAGTACAAGCCTCCTCCACACACCATTAGAAACTTGGAAAGAAACTAGAAAATGGATTAGCATGGGGTGGCCTCCCATGAAGCGCATTTTGTTTTTATAACCGAGACACGTAGCTTGACTCGATTCCCTGAATTCATTTGTCCTAGGGCAGCAGCAAATTGGTTACACCTGGCTTAAGAAAAAAATGAAAGTAGAGAGAGCCCGGGTCCAAAAATAGTAGAACCTCACACCTGAAGAGGAAAATAATAGGAAGAACATCCTCGGGGTAGGTGAAAAATGAAGAACAAAAGTCAAATGACAACTGTGAAGAATTTACATCCTTCAACATCTTACAAGGATAAAACAATTTCCCCATGGTTAAAATCTCGATCATTCATGGCCCTTATCGGCTTAAAATTAACAAATCATCTGGTGGCTCCGGTGGAGGACGAGGAGACTGACGAGGTTGTCTTTGATGACAATGTTAGGTAACTATTCATATTAATACATCGATACATCTTCATTCGTGACATCATCATTCTCAACAACCTGTAACATTTAAATCATCTCTCTGGCACAAGGAATATACGATCTCTTCTTGAACGGGTTTCACTATCTGCTCAATGTGGGATGTTGGGAAGCGGATACGCGTCGTATAGGCTCTGCGGATCATAGCGTGTGAAACCCAGATTAGCTACGATTAGCGAAGTGGTGATTCGAGGCAGAGTGAGCCGGGGGGGGGACATGAGAGGGGAGGGAACAGGGCGCTACGAAATCAGGAGAGGTTATCACTGGTAGGATGCGGGCTATAGGGTAGAGACAGTAATGAGTTCTGCTTCTCAGGGATTCGACTGCAGGGGTTAACGGTTAACAGGTTTTGAAACGGTCCGGCATATAGGGTCAACAAGATGACAGAGTGAGTCTAGAGTCGAGGTAGGAGATTCAGCTGTTTCTGATTATGGCGTGCGGGTATGCGGAGAAGCACACGCCTAGTGTACTAGTCACAACAATGACAGCGACATCGACGTGTGAGGGCAAACATAAAGGTCTCTCAAGTATTTCTAGAGGCAGATGGAATTCCGCGTTCAGGATTGTATATCCCACTTCGGGAGCCGAGATAGTAGGTGATATCATTCACTAAGCAGATTCTACAAGAAAAATTATGTCTTCCCACTTCTGAATCGAAATTACGTACTTCACCTCAAAACATTTAGAAACAGAACTCCATGCTAGAAAGCACATCGCGTGTAACTCTCAACATTTTCGAGTCTTCTGGAGCGAGAGAGACGAGCTCAATGCCTATCGGTTAAAGGTGTGGTTAACTAAACTGGCTCATTCGAATTTGAGAAACGTTGAGTTTTCCTCGTTTACGACATCTTTTACCCTCTCGTTAAAGAGAGGATTTACCGATGTTAAGTCGGTGAAGTTATAAATCAAGAATCAAACAAAGAGTGTTCTTGAATAAACTTTAAAATTATATTCTTCATGACCACCTTTTTTTAATAAGCGTGATTCATCGGCGAACTCTCCAATGAATTCACTAGTCTTCACACCAGAGACAGAACTAGGAGGAAGGAGTCATCAGAATGATTCTAAGATCGGGTATCTGAATTAACCACTACATATGGCACACCATGCTTTGAAAAATCAAACTGACATAAATAGCATGAGCAAATTGCAAGTATATCTCTTTGTCGGAGTTAGACTATCTCTAAGACACGATACTCTTTTCTACATAGCATCTTTAAACAAAACACACTGAGTCTTCCGTTAGGACTCACTTATTCACACTTAGCTCATAAAGATGTTCTGTGCAAGTCTTTCGCTGCTCATCAAAGAGATAGTATTACACGAACTATAGTATCAGAGAGTCTTGGGGAGTCGAGTACTTGACGAATTATCGAAAGAGTTGAACACAATGCTCTGCCTCCTACGACAATTACACTACAGGACACGTTTTCACGTCGATACTGAGAGTAGTAGTCACCTTGCGAGATCATTCAACTACTAACTCGATCAATCTACGCCCACAATCACGTCAAGAAATGTTGCATATGAGTGCACGAGACACAACTTCTCGGACTGAACAAATCAACGCTGCGGGTGGGGGGTGGCTACACAAGCAGGCGTCTAGCAGTGTGCAGTTTTCGCGGAGATATCAATCTTCGAGTGTTATTACAGCCGACTCGCGAGACATATGAGTACTTCTTTATGTGTGGGTCTCTGCGTGTAACAGGGTTGGGCTTCAAAGCTCCAATGCCACAAGTGCTTGTAGATAGAATGAGGTAAAAGATTTATGCTAGCTCCGGAATCGGCTAAAGCATTAGTCCTATCAAGTTCTTGTAAAGCACACAGAATAAGAAATTTTCGGACATACACGAGTTTCACGGGAACTTTGTTCAAGATGAAGAGCAAACATTCAGTATTTACGGTTATGATGGCGCGTTCTTCAAGCTTCTCTTTGTTACTTATAATTGCTTAACCTTTTGTTGAATTTTGGAATTTTCGATGAGAGCATCTTTTAAACCAATACTAAACGAGTTATTTAAACAACTTCATAAACCTGATCTGCTGAGCACGGGGTGTAATCTCCTCTCTCTCTACTTTTCATCCTCTCGGGGTATGGAATTTCGGTTGATATGAATTAGCCTGAGAATTTGGCTCTTAGAACAGTTTTTTTTAGCCTTAGTCTGTTTGTGGAATTTCAATATAAAGGGAATCATGATCCCCGGAGTTGAACTTGTGCGGTTTTATTCTGAACTGGATTTTTGACACTTCGTCATTGACGTCTCCGGGTTTTTGTTACGGATTCCTTAGATGAGTAAAACAACGGGTGTGGGAACAAGAGAATCGAAATCCTTCACAAGATTTACCACTTGTGTGGTGATAGGCAATGACATGCTCACCGTAAGGGTTTTAGTTACGTTATTGACTAGAAGATATTCCTGAATATCGAAAGATGAAGCGTTGTTGGAAGTTATGACTAGAAAGCATTTCCATTAAATTTTGTCAATCTGTTTTGGAAACCCTGGCTCTTGATTTTGCATATGCCGTAACACATAATATAACATCATTAGCCATGACATAATTCTCAAAATCGTCTTTGAAAACGCCTTGGCATTTGTTGAGTATGTGCTTGATAAACTGGTGGTTTGAATCGTCGGAGGATTGTAAACTTGTCCTTAGATTGAAGTTACTTTCCACGGTTTTGATTGACACAGGTTTCCTCGATTTTGGTTTGAAATAATTTCCTTGATTGTATTGAAACGGTTTTGATTGTTTTGAATCGGAGGAAAACCATTGAGGACTGATTTTGGTTTGAAACCATCGTAGTTCTAGAAGATGGGAATTTCATTGATAAAAATTGGCTGCAGCCAGCCGCTTATTGAAACGTACTCTTGAATGTTGTCTTGATAACATTCCATTGGTGCTGAACAGTTTTTACATAAGAGTGAGTAACTCCACAAGTCACCAACTCTGCTCGACCGAGCTTTTACGGTTGCTGGAGCTGGGCTTTTTGTTTGTCGCTAAGACATCTTCACAAATTATTATTTTTCAGAGACGTCGTTGTAAAGCAGCAATAACTGGTGAATATTTCCGGAGTAATGAATTCGCACTCGAACTTTGGCAAGTCGACTGCCTTGTATTCATGAATTACAGAACCTTTAGATTTACTCTAATCTCGATAATTCTCAAGCTATTCACGAGGCATCTTATCCAAAAAATTTTCCACCCGCAGCAGAATTTCAATCGAGTCTTTGATCATTAAGCATCCAAAGCCATTGTAAACACGTATTATTCCAATTGATTATTTCCCCCATAAAAATCGTGATGTGGCATGCCGACAGAAGGTCATTATAAAGCGATCCCAAGCCTTCATAAAAACGATCGTCAAATCCTTTTTGAAATCTCATACACTTCGTTTTACGAAATTTGTCGTGTTTGAAGGAGAAGAAAGATATTGATTAATGATTTTTAGAAACAAGAACATCCCCTTTCAAAATTGATTCGAGGAGGTACTTTTTCAAGCCAAAATCCGGGCAGAACCTTCAAGAGAAAAAGGAAACAAGCTTAAGCTTTATGACGTGCCTCGGACGTCCGGGAATCTCATTGTTGAAGTAATCTTATTGAAATAACGGATGTGAGCATGTGGATCCTCTTTATCATGTCTGAAAAACTGTTTGTTTTGAACAAGATTGATCAAACCATGCTTTAACTCAAAGTTAGCATTGATTGCGGGAATTACGATTGCATCCTCGTACCCCTCGGTGGGTGCTTGGAGCAATTTGTTACCCATTGGTCCGTGTTATCAGCCATCGAATTAATGGAGATTAACAAGAGGTTCTTCGAAATGAAATGGTTGAACAACAGCCGGTTGGCTTTGTTGACGGTTAAGGTTGCGGGTTTGAGAACGAGTGCGCATGCACAAAGTAGAAAAAGAAAATTTAAACTAAATTTAAACTAATTTTTTTATTTTATTTTATTTTATTTATTTTATTGTTTTATTTTATTTTTTTTATTTTAACAAACTAAATTAACGGATAACGAGAAGACAACTTAAACCAAATAATCAAATTTACTTCACGGTAGCTCTTAAAATTTTTACTTTTTAAGGTGAGCCGTACTTCGTAAATGACACAAATGGCAAGTTTTTAAATCTTTGATTCGAGTTGGGAACTTATTATGATAATACCTCAATTGAAGGTATTATTTGTTGGTGTTCTTTTACCAACTTTGTAACTTTTTAAATTTAAAGAGCAAATATTTTTTTTGTATTTTTGTTTAAATCTTCTATTTATACTAAAAAGAAAAGAAAAATATTTTTTACTTTTTATTTTATTAATTTTTTTTATAATTTTTTTTAACAAAAAGAAAACTTTCAAAAATGAAAGGGTCTTCAAATTAATATCAACAAACTTCAAACGATAGAATCTTAATCACAAATCCCCGGCAGTGGCGCCAAAAATTTGATACGAAAAAAATATATATAATATATAATACTATGGAAAATTACCAATTTACCCTTGAGGACAAAGGTGAAAAGGAAATTCTTCAAAATATATATAATATAATATAATACGTATCTTAACCGGGAAGAATGATTCCCCGGGTCGTTTTCCCCAACGATTTGCGAAATTGAAACCACGTTTGTTGTTTGGACAATGATTTGAATGGGAAACAATAGTTGATTTTATTTTCTATTTCTACAAATTAAAATAAGCAATTGATAACAATTAAGAAAAATAACAAACAACGGGAATTTAAATTTAACTAAAAACACAAAAAACGGGAACCTTAAACGGAAGCTACAAACCCTAAATTTATAAAATTAAACCTAAATTGAGTTTTTCTTTTTAAATGGACTCTATTTGACTAAAAAGTAAGTTTAAAGAAAACTAGAACAAAAACGGAATTAAAATGAGCGTTAAAACACGAAAAATGAAAACGAGAACGAATCCCGTTCTTTAGAAAACGAAATTTTGAAAATTAGATTCTACGAAGGCAAAACTAATTTTCCTACGACTTTTAGGATAAAAGAAAATTTTCTAAAAAAGATTTATATTTTTTTGATTATTTTTCTATTTTTTATGATTTTTTAAAGTTTTTAATGAAAAAATGTTTAAAAATACTAAACGAACTCTAAAAATTCTAGAAAAATGACAGATTATAGCTTAAACGATTTAAATCATAGGAAAAATAAGCACGAGATCACAGCTTATTAAATAAGCCGCGAAATAAGCTTTGACAGCTTATAAGGCTTATTAAGCCAAAACGTGTATAAAAGATTACTTGTGCAAGGGTCTTATGAAAAAGACCCAAGGGCACAGCGGTAAGGAGTGGGTGTGTGTGTTTATAAAAGGTTGAGGTGTTGAGGTCGGGGGTTCGAGTCTTGCTCACCCCCGACTTCCACTTCCTTTTTTTTGGTTTTTATGAAAAACTTAAAGAACAAAAGTTGTTAAGGACAACTTTTTAAGCAATTTTAACAAAATGACTACAAGATGAAACTTAAAAATAAGCACTAAAAAAGCTTATTAATAAGCTGTAAACAGAAAGTGAGCTTTTAAGCTCCTAAAAGCTAAATTTCACTTATAAGCTTGCACACAACTCATTTTAAGCTTAATGAAATTAGACACTATTAAAAATTTATAAAAAACAAAAGCTAGCCTAATGAGCTTAAAAGGAAAGAAATAAGCAAAAAGGACATAAGCTATAAGCTGAAATAAGCATCTAAATTGAAAACAGCAGCCAAAAAGACCCTTAAGCTCACTTTGAGCTTAAGATTAAGCTCTTAAATAAGCTCTTCAGAAGATGAGACTTAGCTTTTTGGAAAGATTAGATCAAAAACTCTATGAAAATACCTTTAGAAAGGATTTTGAACATTGAGAGCTAATACAAAAACTCAACAAATCAGACAAAGCAGACAACTTATGTTGTCTTTCGATTTTTAGATGAAAAGAAAAAAACAGCTATATTTGAAAGCAAAAACAGATGATGAATTAAGCTATATTTTGAAAACTAATTGCACACTTGTAAACTATGGATTAAAAGCTTCCTATATGTTGAATACCAAAAGCTAAAACCTATTTAATCCTACTTAAAATGAAACTAGAAAATGACTGTTTTACTAAAATGACTGCTAATGCAGTTGACACCTTTGAACCATAACTTTTAAACCTTTTAGTGCAGACCTTAGGAACCATTTTTAACGCTCAATTAATACCAACCTAAGAACAATTCAAGTAATGTTTAATCCTAGAAATGAAAATCACTATGTAAGCAAAAGAACTTAACAGATTTGGTCTATTATTATTTTAACTAATGAAATCTTAATTTACTCTATCCTAACTTATGAAAACAACTTAAACACACCTAGATGATAAACTAAAAACCATATCCTAAGACCAAGTAGCCTCTAGCAGTGCTATGCCAAACACCCCTTTAAAATCCATAAGCCTTAATTAAGCTTGCTAATTTGTGATCTACTTATTAAAACCTTAATATCAGATAATGAACAACTTTTACTAATCCTAATAAGCAGTTATCACTAAGTAGATAAGCCAGAAATGCTAAGCTATACTATGCTACTTTTTTTTATGATATTTAAGACAGATTATGAAGAAACTTTAGATCTAAACTAAACTAAGCTAAAACAGGTACTTAAACATAATCAATAAGCTAGTAGAAGATCAATTAAGTACAAATAAGCAAGATAAGCAACAATTAAGCAACTTATTAACTAAGAAAATTAAGACAGTTAAGCTTTAACTGAAAACTTACTTAAGCCTTAGCTAAACAAAGGGTTTTTAAGCTCTTCCATGTTAAGCTCATCTTCCATAAGTCCAAAATCCAAATAGCAAGGGTTTTTAAGCTGATTTTAAAGTTTAAGTAGATTAAGGCTTATTAGAGCTCAATTCCAAGCTTAGAGACTTGAAAGAGCTATTGAGAGATTATTATGAGCTTATGAAACAGTAGCATTTATATTTGAAAGAAATAAGAACTTATAAGTGAAAAACAGATTATGAAAACAAAATTGTGATTTTATTTATACTTAAAACTAATTACAATATTTGATCAAAGGAAATTACAAGAACTTGAAAACGGAAATTACATATTAAACTAAAAATACATAAAGCTTTTTTTTAACTAAAAATGCAAGAAAATAAGATTAAGAAGATCGTTTTGTGTGAGTGAATGAGGCTTTATATAGCCATCAACTGAAGCTTCTAGGTCCTCATAGCCCTTGCACGCTCCTTGCAATCCTGTCCTTTCAATCATTTCAATCATTGGATGTCTATTGTGGTCCGTTGGATTAGATTTAGCTCACACGGATTGCCAGCGTGGCAATCCGTGATGTGACATCTGTGTTTCTTCTGTGAGTGTCTCTAGTGTAAATAACCACCCCTCTTGTGCTTTCTTCACTTATCCACGTGTTTATTTTCTTAAAATTGACCAATAGGAAAACGTTGATGACGTTTTAACCCTGCCATAGTGTTCCTTAACCTTTGAATTTACTATCCTAACCCTCAATTATCATTTGCCCTTTGGTTTGACTCGAGGATAAACGAGAACGATGGGTGAACAGTGAAAACTGTTTTTCCCGCGCGTAATTTCTTTATAAAAGGGGGTGTTTGACTTTCTTTTGACCCGGGTATATAAGTTCGGGCTTATAAGGGTTTTGGGCCAGGGATATGTTTGGGCTCGGGCTTGGATTTGTGTTATAAGAAAGTTAACGGGTGTTAACTCTTATAAACAAGAGTTAACACCGTTAGGTTTTTAGGGATTATTTTTGTAATTTTGGTTAACTTTAAAGGACTGGTTTGGTATTTTTGGGATATTGTCTTTTATGGTTACCACTGTTGAACCATGAGAGATGTTGACTGTTTGGTGACTACTACTGACTTTAGAAGCATTCTCCCGGCCTCTTTGTGTGCTCTTCCGTTCCCCGTGTCCGTGTTTTCCGGTTTTAACCGTTTCTTGAGATTTTTGCAAATATATGTACCTACACAATCACAAAGACAAACAAGCAATATTCAACGCATTTAAGCCATAATTTTATCTTTTTAAGGGCCTATATTGATATAAAACGGCATGTTTTTTCACACATATCACTTTGTGAGCCCATGTAAAAAGCATAACCTTCTAGGGAAAAGATCAAATAAACATCCGAAGAAATAGGGGGGGGGGGGGGGTAATTTGGTAAAAGCTATGGCCCCTTCCTAATTAAACTGTAGAACCAAACTATTCATGTTCCGAACGAACTTCGTTAAAGTTTTCCATCAACACGAACTCTCCTTCCTGTTTTCTTATAGAACTTCTTCATTCGAATAGCAATCATTGCTATCTGCCAGTTTATGTCCATCTCTTCAATGTCCAAGTCATCAATCTGTTCCAGGTCTTCATGAAGCAAGTCCCAGTCCTCTGATTGTTTGGCAAAGAGGGAATAAATAACTTCATCAGCAAAACCAGCAAGAGCTTCTTTTTCTGGAATATTGGTTGAAGAAGTAGAAGGAGTGCAAGTACTGTAGGCACCAGTAAAACCAGACTTAACCTTATTAGTGATGCTTTTGCTTTGTGAAACAAAAGCAACATTTTGAGCACTTGAAGATGTTTTTGAGGCACCTTGGATTTCCTGCTCAAAAACCCTAAGGTTATTGTACAGATCATCAATAGATAAAGTGTCAACATCTTGTTTAGTTTTCATAGTCATTTCCAGATTGGACCATGCTAGGGGCAAAGATCTGAGAAACTTATGATTTGCATCCTCAGTTGATACTTCAACACCATGAGGTTCCAACTGTGAAAGTAATTGTTGGAATATGTCATATCCCTTTTCTAACCCTTCTGAACTGGATATTGTAAATGCTTTAAACTGTAGTTTGAAAACAACCTTCTGCATTTTCTTCGAATTTACATTACCACCAAACCTAGTTCTGATGGCTTCCCAGATTTCTTTTGCATCATCCATTCCATGAAATATTCTCATATGTTCCTTGGGAATGACCATTAGCAAGATATTCTTAGCCTTCCTTTCCTTTTCAGCAGCTTGAATTTCTGCAGCAGTTACTGGTGGAAGTATTCGCATAACACCATCCTTTTCAGTTGAAATTATTTTCTTGGAGTTTCCATTCTGAATTACCTTACATACATCATTGTCAATGTACTCAAGGTAATGCTCTATCTCCATAGCCCATATATCATACTCCTCCTTCTTCAGAATTGGGAGTTTGATATTTGAGATAACAGTTGTTTGAGGAATTACCTGTTGTTGCTGTTTAGGTGCAATACTAGTGTCTGATGCATCTTCATGGTTTGATGCTTCATCATTACTGAGATGTTGAGAGAACTCATCATTAGCAGGTTGAGACATTTTGTAAAGATCTGAAAGAGAGTGTTTGTTTGTGGTTCTAGTGATTCTTCTTACTCAGAGTCCCTCTATTGGCTCTGATACCACATGTTGAGAATCGTTTAAGCTCACGTTGTTTAGACCTTATCTAGGATAAATTAATAACAAAGGCGGAATATTCAAACATTGAATCATTGTTATTAATACAAGGTTTTTCATCATCATCTCTAACTATAATGACTACTACAAGCCCCAATCTTACCTGATCAATGGTAAGACAGTTACATCAACAGGATCAAACTAATGATCTTGGGGCTACACCACACATGCTAGCATCTACATCTTTCTGTGGGACGTGTAAACCCACATACACACGTTTTACACCTTTGGTGCACACACACTTTTTGGCACGCATAAAACCTATGTCTATGATCTCTTTATATAGGGAGAGATCATGACTTACAAAGGAAACATAATACAATTAGGAAACTATTAAATAGTATTAATCAACATTAATTCTTTCCTATCAACAATTAATAGCATTAATAACTTGTCTTTATCCTTTTAAGCAAGTCATCAATGTTGTTCTTGTTTCCTTCTTTAAGGAGATCTTTTGAAATCTTACATCTTTTGAAGAATTCCTCCTTTGTCTTTTAAGTCCTTCTTGTTTCATTCTTGTTTTGTCTTATCAACTCAAATATAATTCCCAACATAACTTTTGTAAAAATTATTAGTTACATGACCTGGCACACTATAACCCTTAATACCAAATTATGAGAATTAAGCCTATTCCGTTTCCAAACGTTTACTAAAAATTCCACAAAAATATGAGTGTGCCGGTGATGTAGTGGACTTTAAAACTTGGCTTGGTATATCACTCGAGACCACGACGATGAGTACTATGGATTTAGATGGAGAAACATTTTTAACTGGTAAATTTCTAGGAATACACCAAAAAGCCTAAATGTTGTAAAATTAACTAACTACATTGGTTAGTTAAATCCCGTGTAACCTTTTGCTTACTCTCACTATAAGAGTAAGATCCCCTAGAAAAACCTGTTGAGCCATTCCTGTCTTTTTCACACCATATGTTTGTTTCGTTACACCTTAGCCTACACTGTAGATTAAGCCTACTTAATCAAAGTTGCTAGTTGCTTTTGTGTAAAGTTTTGTATTTCATGTGTCAAAGTGAAATTTTCTATCTCTGTTATGGTCGAGAAATTGCACAATGCAATGGGAAAATATATAGCTCGTGTATTTCGCTACTTTCGCGATTACCTGTTATGTCCGAAGATGAAGTGTTAAAGGAAAAATTATCCGGATGAAGTATGATTGTGAAGACGGTGAAATTGCACCGAGGATTATGTTTTATAAAAAAATGGAAAAATAAAAAATGCATCAAAAAAGAGAAGGATGATTGATAGTCGGTTCGCTAAACTTAAACCGATGAAATACTTGGAAGGATCGATTATTAGTTGATATGTGACGATGTATAGTTTTGTATTAAGTGGCCGATATCACCACTTTTGTAAAAGTATGTAAATTTGAGATGTTCGGGAAGTTGACCATTTTGGGAACGCCAACTTAGGTTGTCTTTGTCATTTCTATGATTGAGGCGTTTGTATATATTTCGAGTCTTTATCATGGAACGGTCGGGAAAAGTTACTAGCAACTACCTTATTTGTTGAAGCTTAATCTATTTGTTTCGTGAAATTTACTTAACAACAATTTGCTTCCCATTCCTAGCAATTAACCTTAGGTTTTACTCGAACGAAGTTGAGATCGAGTCATGCATGTCTATTCCGTCGTTACGGTCATTTATGCGTGATTCAGCCACCTTGTTGGTTTATTACTTTTGGTGAAAGCTAGAAGATCCCTACCCTATATCGTTCTTCATCATAACCCTTGGTTAAACTCGAATAACGATGTGATCGAACACACATGTTTATTCCGTTGTTACGACCGTGTATGTGTGCTTCAGCTGCCTTGTTGGTATGCTACTATCGGTGAAAGATTGTAGAATGATTAACCCTTAGCCTTATAAAAACCCAATTTGCCTTTTGACTTGTTTCTCCTTAGCTCTAGTGGTGGAGATGTGTATCCTTGCCAAGCATATGATACGAAGCTAATCATGACCGAGAAAATAGCGTACCAATTAAATGTTACACCTTAGATTAGTTGAGTGATCTGAGTGCTTTCATTTCCATATTTCGTGAGGTGCTTGGTCTTGTACAGGTGATTAAAACAAAAGAAATGCTTAAACGAAAAAAATCCTTAACTTCGGTTAGGATACATTTTCAATATAATCTAGAGTCTACTTGAGGACAAGTAGGATTCAAGTGGGGGATATTTGATGACATCAAATAACGTCACATTTATACCATCATTTATCCCGAATAAGTTACCTACTTTTATATAATTATTGCAAAAATTCGTACTTAATTGCTTAAAAGTGTTGTTTACATTAATTGATGAGTGATTTGTGAAGACATGCTAAAAGGCGCATATATTGGAGCTAAAACAAAGATATTTGAAGATTTCTAAATTCTGACCAATATGCCGTATCCACAAAAAGAGATACGGTGTATCAGCGTCAAGTCTTCACAAGAAAACGCTTATAAACAATTCCTAATACGACGTATTCCTCTTATGCCATACGTCGTATCCAGCTGGATAGACATTGAAGATACGAAGATATTTTTATTTTAGGAATGAATATTGTATTGATTTTAAACTTTGCGCCCACTCCAAGGGAAACACCCCAATACGCCGTATTGGCCTAGGCCAATACGGCGGCTATAAATAGAAGACTCAAAAACGAGTTTTCAGTGTGCAAAATCATATTCTTCATACCATACACATAAAAGATAATTTTCTAAAGAGAAGAAGAGCAACCAAAGGTCAAGCATCGATTACGATTCCATAGAAGACACCATGTAATTCCTGTACTCTTGTAATCATTTAATTTTTGGTATCGTTTGGTAAAACATTTACTTTACCTTGGTTATTTGATCACGCTTGTATAATTACAATGGTTATGGGCTAATACCCTTGGGTATTAGCCATCTTAATGAAGATTTAATGTTTGGTTTGTTTTAAAATTGATTTTCTTAATTTATCATTAAAAGTTTAATTATGTTTATTATGACAACCATGATTTAAGCAGGTGAGTCAAACTATTAGTGTTGACTTAAGTATCTGTTGCAATGTATGGGTTATGTGTTATATGTGTTTATACGTGTTTATAAGCGTTTGTGTGAGATATGTGAGATTGGATAATCAACCATTGAGCGTGATCGTCTCATTGGGATTGGATTTGTGTTGGATTTTGTGGAGTTCATTTCATTCACTTTTGGTGACAAGAGAATGATTTTTGTGATTTAAGCATCCTAATGATTTATCGTGTAAGTAATATTATGTATAAGTATTTATGTGTTAGTAATTTAGGATAAGAATAGGTTTTAGTAGTTAGGATATGAAATAAATGAAATTTCTATTTTTGGAAAGTTAGGATTAATAAAAATTAAAAGTTAATTATTTTTAAAAGTTTAGTAAATTGCATTTAAGCAAAAAGGTATGCGGAAATAAGCTTAGGTTTTGTAGAAAATTAAGGTAATACAAATAATTAAGTAATTAATAAATAAAAAAGAAAAGAAAGGGAGTTTGGCCGGTTTTAGGAGAAGAAAGGAAAAAAGGAATTTTAATAGGAATCAAATGCTAATTAGGAATTATCTAGAGTTAGTTTAGGGGTCTATAAATACAAAATAAAATCCCTAACCCCTTCACCAACCACCATTGTGGCTAGAGAGACACATTTTCAGGTGAGCGTTATGAAGGTTCTGAAGTTAATAAAAGTGGCTAGAGAGACTATTAGGCTGCATTGGAAGATCCCATTTGATTTTGTTTCATACTTTGTTTGCATGAATTCTTGAATGTTTTATTAGGTTTGTAAGACATTGTCTTTGTATTGATGAGACCTCCTTTTATTAATACAAGATGTCGTTCTTTTGTTTTCGGTATTGTCATGACACATTGTGTCTTTTATTTCTAGTTATGCATATAGTGGTTCTCTATTGTTGACACCATTGTGTTGTGATGATATCCATGATGTTACGCCTCGTGTTTCCACCTTGGTGGGGTGTGACAGATTGGTATTAGAGCCTTTGGTTATTAAAAAGTAGGTGTTTTGGCCTAGACTATAACCTAAGAGTCCTTCATGTAGATGCATTTTAAAGTTTAAGTATTTTACTACGTATCTATTATATTTTCTTACTATCCGAAAGTTTGATTTATTCGTATTTTCGTCTACCCTATTTAATATGGTATATACTATGTTTTATTAAGGTAGCCATGTCTCCCCCTATCCGTAGAAAGTACCATGATTCAGTTGCTTTTGCAACCCGGCGTAAAAGGATTAAAAATTGCAAGCGGTGTAACCGCAAGATCTGAATTCCTATTGCCATGTGGCCGTGTAGAGTCGAAGAGAAGATGACCTTGAAGGAAGTTGATGGACAAACGGTTGAGGAAATTGAAACAAAGATAATTGCCAAGGATGGTACTGTCACCAGAGTTCCTGGAAAATTTCAAGGTTATGAAACGTCTGAAGAAGAGCCAGTGGGACAACCTAGAAAACATGATCTGTATGGATTTGTAGATCACCCACAACTTCAACAAGGAAATCCCATGAATGAGTTTGCACCACATCGACTACCTCAGCCAGAGGGTAACATGAATGGATGGTTGATAGAAGATGAGGAAGAAGTTGAGAAGAATGAAGTGGACTCGGACCTTGAGTCCACCGCAAGTAGTAAACCTGTGTGGAAGAAGACAACTAAAGCTGATCATGACCGCGCGTCTCGTAACTGCCCGTATTGTTCTAAGTGATTGATATGTTTTAGCTTGTTTTTCTTTCTTTCGACGTTTGGAGCCATGTTAGGAATGTTATTTTTGATTTTTGGATTCTGAGTATTAATAATAAAAGTGATTATTAGGATTATTCCTTGTGTTATTTGTTGGTTTCATTTTTTTAAGGTGCTATATGGTGTGTTTATTTTATGAAGTGTCTTCATAGGAGGGAGTACAACTGTGAAAGGGGGCATCTATAATTATGGTGGCCAACATAATTATACATGCGCCACAACATAGGTGGACTTGCAAGTATGATTACATGGATTATTGTTGATGCGTTGCATGTATGTATATGGTTATTAAGAAGTATGATAAGATCATGATCCTTATTATATGGTCTAATGTATATAAATTTTATATCTTATAGAAAATGGCTCCATCACGTCGAAGTGGTAGCAACAACGACAACAACGATGACAACAACAACAACGAGAACCCCGACATTGCTGCTATTATCGCGCAGCAATTGCAAACCATTCTTCCTCAGATTGTCACCCAAGTGACTAACAACGTGAACAATGCTAATAATGGTAATGGAGGAAATGGTGGTGGTGGAAATGGAAATGGTGGGAATAATGGCTGTACCTACAAAGGGTTCTTGGCATGCAATCCCAAAGAGTATGATGGAAAGGGAGGTGCGATAGCACTTACTCAATGGATCGAAAGGATGGAAACTATAATTGACAATAGTGGGTGTGCTGAGAATCAAAAGGTAAAGTATGCTACTAGCTTGTTCGTGAACAAGGCTTTGACTTGGTGGAATACTTAAGTTCAAGCAAGAGGTCGCGAAGCTGCAATAGGTATGTCATGGAATGATTTTAAGGCATTGCTTGTAGAGGAGTTTTGTCCTAGTAATGAAATGGAGAAGTTGGAATCTGAGTTATGGAATCATAAGATGGTAGGAGCCAATCATGCCAGCTATACGGATCGGTTTCATGAATTAGCTAAATTGGTTTCGCATCTACTTACTCCTGAGTCATCACGCATCAAGAGGTACATAGCTGGGTTAGCTCCTGAGATTCGGGGAATGCTCCGAGCAACCTAACCAACCACAATCCAAAGTGCAATTCTTAAAGCTGGGATACTTACTGACGAAGCCGTCAGTTGTGGTACCTTAACAAAGGGTAATGATTAAGAGGAAGTACTGGAAGAGGTCTGGTTGGTCCGGTTGGATCGTGGAAGGACAACAAGAAGGCAAAGGTGGGGACAGGGTTTGTGGCGACGGCCCCTCCTAAAAATGAATCTGCAAGCTCAAATCCTAAGTATAGCAAGTGTAATGCTCATCATCAGTAACGGGCACTGCATGGGTGTTTTAACTGTTAGAAACCGGGCCATATTGCCAGATTTTGTCGTCACCGAATGACAAGTGACCCCGGTAAATGCTGTTAGAATGGGTAATAATTTGAGAGTGTGCTATGAGTGTGGAAGCCCTGATCACTTTCGCAACACTTGGTCCCAAGTGAATAAGAGCTCCTGGGAACAAAAAAATAGGTGGGGAAAAAAAAAAAATTTCAGGGGGTTTTTGGCATTGGAGGCCATCGTTAAACCGTAGCAATGGAAATCAAGTGAGAGGAAGAGCTTTCAATGTGAACGTGAATGCAATTGAGGCTGTTTAGGATTCTAACATTGTGACAGGTACGTTCTCTCTAAACGATCACTTAGTTACAGTACTTTTTGATTCTGGAGCAGATTTTAGTTTCATATCTACTAAATTTGCGCCCTTGCTTAATGTGAAACCTAGTATTGTAAATCCTGGTTATGTGATAGAGGTAGCTGATGGTAAGAAGGTAGAAGTAGATAGAATTCATCAGTGACGCGGCAAACTAAAACATGAAAGTTCCCCTGTTTTAGCATAAACTTAATACCTTTAGGCCATGGAAGTTTTGATGTGATTATGGGAATGGATTGGCTGTCCCAACATAAGGTTGTTATTGTGTGTCATGAGAAGGTGGTAGAAAATACCAGTGGCAGATGGTAGGACACTTAGAGTTCATGAGGAACGAACTGTAGGGATCGCCAAAGCATTAAAGAGCGTAAAGGAGGATGAACCGAAGTTGGGTGATATATTCGTAGTACGCGATTTTGAAGATGTGTTTCTAGAAGACTTGTCGGGATTACCCCCGCAATGACAGGTTGAGTTTCGCATAGACTTAGTTCCTGGAGCGACACCGATTGTGAAATCTCCATATCGTCTAGCGCCTTCGGAGATGCGAGAATTGGCTGGGCAGCTTCAAGAGTCGCAAGACAATGGTTTCATTCGACCAAGTTATTCACCGTGGGGAGCGCCAGTGTTATTCGTCAAAAAGAAGGATGGCTCGCTTTGTATGTGCATTGATTATAGAGAATTAAACAAGTTGACTGTTAAGAATCGCTATCCTCTTTCGAGGATTGATGATTTATTTGACCAACTACAAGGATCACGTTATTTCTCCAAGATAGACCTTCAGTCATGTTATCACCAACTACGTGTGCATGAAGACGACATTCCAAAGACTGCATTTCGAACGAGATACAAACATTTTAAGTTTACGGTTATGCCTTTTGGGCTAACCAATACGCTTGCAGTTTTAATGGATTTGATGAATCGGGTTTGCAAACAATATTTAGATAAGTTTGTTATCGTGCTCATTGATGACATCTTGATCTACTCAAAGACGAAAGAGGACCATGAGGTTTATCTAGGATTGGTGTTGGAGTTACTAAGGAAGGAGAAGTTGTATGCCAAATTCTCTAAGTGTGAATTCTGGTTGCAAGAGGTGGAATTTCTGGGGCACGTTGTCAACCAGGATGGTATACATGTGGACCCAAGCAAAATACAAGCGGTAAAGAATTGAAAGACCCCTGCGACACCTTCTAAGATTTGATCATTTTTGGGATTAGCCGGTTACTACTGACGGTTTATTGCAAATTTCTCCAAGATTGCTAAACCTCTTACCTCGTTAACTTAAAAGAATCAGAAGTATATGTAGGGTACGGAGCAGGAAGAGGTTTTTCTAACCTGGAAAGAACAATATGTGTGATGCACCATTATTGACTCATGACTGATGGAGTTGAAGATTTTGATAGTCTATTGTGGATGCATCAAACAAGAATTAGGTTGTGTACTTCATGCAAAGGGGCCAAAGTGATTGCTTTAGGCATAAGTCAGCTGGAAATCATGAGAAGAACTATAAGACGCAGGACTAGAGTTGGGAGCGGTTGTTGTTTTGCTCTTAAGACCTTGGAGCCTTATTTGTATGGTACAAAGAGTGTTATCTATACGGATAACAAAAGTCTTCAACACATATTTGATCAGAAAGAGCTGAATATGCGTCAGAGGAGGTGGATCGAGATGTTTAGTAACTACGAGTATGAGATTCACTACCATCCTGGTAAGGCGAACGTTGTGGCTGGCGCGTTGAGTAGGAAGGAGCGACTGAAACCAAGATGTGTAAGGGCAATGGCTATGACCATTTAGACTAGAATGAGAGAGAAAATACAGGCAGCACAGAGTGAGGCGTTAAAGTAGGAGAATATACTTGCAGAAAGCTTGCATGGTTTAGATCAATAAATGGAAAAGAAGGAGGGCGAGAGTTTGTATTTTATAGATCGTATATGAGTTCTATTAGTGGGTGGAGTGAGAATGGTGATTATGGATGAAGCCCACAAGTCTAAGTACTATGTGCATCCAGGAGCAGATAAGATATACCATGATCTTTGAGATATGTACTGATGGACGGATCGAAAAGGAGATATTGATAACATATGTTAGTAAGTGTTTGCGTGTTTCTATGGTAATGGCAGAGCACCATAGGCCTTCGGCTTATTGCAAACAACCCTAAATACCATAATGGAGAATGGTAGAAATCACTATGGATATGTTATCTCTAAGCTACTAGGTCAAAGAATGGGTATGACACGATTTGGGTCATAGTTGATAGACTGGCTAAGTCGGCTCATTTTCTGGCTATAAGAGAAGACTATAGTATGGAAAGATTGGCAAGGATTTACATCGATGAAATAGTCGCGCGACATGGAGTTCTTGTGTCGATTATTTCAGATAGAGATGGACGGTTTACTTCGCGGGTGCTGGCCAGCTGTACATAAGCTTTAGGACGAGTTGGTATGAGTACGGCTTATCATTCACAAAATGAATTGGTCAAAGTGAGCATATGATTCAAATTCTATAGGATATGCTTAGAGGCATATTAATTGATTTTTGGTGAGTAGCTGCGGATGTTATTACATTGGCTGTTTTTACTATCAATTTATAGCTATCATTGCATAAGATGTTATAGACTCTGTGCTCCGTTTGAAGCATTGTATGGAAGAAAGTGTAGGACTCATGTTTTATGGGATGAGATTAGGGAAAGTAGTTTGATTAGACGTGAGTTGGTTCAAGAGATGACTTATAAAGTGGTGTTGATAAAAGAGAAGCTCAAAGCGGCGAGAGATCGTTAAAAGAGCTATACTGATAATAGGCGCAAACCATTAGAGTTTAAGGTAGGAGATCGGGTTATGCTAAAAGTGTCGCCTTAGAAAGGCGTGATTCGGTTTGGGAAAAGGATAAGTTAGCCCCAGGGTATGTAGGGCCATTTGAGATTCTTGAAAGAATTGGTCCTGTAGCTTATCGGTTAAGATTGCCTGAGGAACTGAGTGGAGTACATGACACGTTTCATGTGTAAAACCTAAAGAAGTGTTTGGCGGATGATAGTTTGCATGTGCTATTAGACGAGATTAAGGTTGACAAAACTCTACGTTTTGTTGAGGAACCTGTAGAAATTATGGACCGTGAAGTTAAGAGTTTAAAACGTAGTAGGATATCGCTTGTGAAAGTTAGTTGGAATTCTAAGCGTGGACCTGAGTTTACTTAGGAACGCGAAGATTATATGAAGTCTAAGTATCCTCATTTGTTCGTTGAGCGAGCTGATGAATCGGCTAGTTAAATCTCAGGACGAGATTTCCTAAAGGAGAGGATACTGTGACAACCATGATTTGAGCATGTTAGTCAAACCATTAGTGTTGACTTAAGTATCTGTTGCAATGTATGGGTTATGTGTTATTTGTGTTGGATTTTGTGGAGTTCATTTCGTTCACTTTTGGTGACAAGGAAATGATTTTTGTGATTTAAGCATCCTAACGATTTATCGTGTAAGTAATATTATGTATACGTATTTATGTGTTAGTAATTTAGGATAAGAATAGGTTTTAGTAGTTAGGATATGAAAGAAATGAAATTTCTATTTTTGGAAAGTTAGGATTAATAAAAATAAAAAGTTAATTATTTTTAAAAATTTAGTGAATTGCGTTTAAGCAAAAAGGTATGCGCAAATAAGCTTAGGTTTTTGTAGAAAATTAAGGTAGTACAAATAATTAAGTAATTAATAAAGAAATAAAAAAATAAAAATAAAAGAAAAGAAAGGGAGTTCGGCCGGTTTTAGGAAAAGAAAGGAAAAAAGGAATTTTAATAGGAATCGAATGCTAATTAGGAATTATCTAGAGTTAGTTTAGGAGCCTATAAATACAAAATAAAATCCCTAACCCCTTCCCCCTGGTGAGATCAGATGAACAAAAGAAGAAAAAGAGGAGAAAAAAAATTAGGGTTTTGCTTTTGTGAAGAAAATAAGTTCTAAGGTAAGTTTTACTTAATCTTTGTTAATTATTAATCTTGAATCATGTAATAATTAATATGGTGGATAATTAGGGTTTCATTAAATCTGTAATTAATGATATAATAATCATGTTATAATGATTAGTGTTTAATTAGAAGCTTATGGGTGTAATTGGTTAGGTTTAATTCGCGTTAGAATTTGATTTAGATTAGGGCAGAATTTAGGGCTGTGTTGTTCAGCTGATATCTCAATGATGGTAATAGTTTTTGTCAAGTTTCTGGTGTCTATGACGTAGCTCAGAGAGTCTAGTTTCCAGAAAATCCAGCTTCGAAGGTTTTTAAGGTCGGGAAGTCATTCAAACGTTGGTTGCAAGAAAAGTTGTCAAAGCAGTAAATACGGGTCAGATTTAGGTCAGATTACGAGGTGTAAAACCACCACTTAAAATTTTAATTAGGATTAGCCAATCTACAAGAGTTTAGTTCTATGTGTCTATTAAAAATCCCCAAAGGAGAGCTTCTGATTTGCAGTCTAAGTATGGTTTTTAGGACAAAACTTTTTAGTGTTCGATCAGATTTGAAACCGAGTAGTTAAAAGTTTGATTTTATTTGGGACACATAAGAAGGGAAATAAATTAGTAGAAAAATCATAGAGTTATTATACTCATGGTACTTAACCTGTGATTTTTGGTAAATTGTAAGACTTTGAAATAATGTGTAAACGAATTGGTTAATGACGGGCATGGGGTCGGGGTGACCCATGAGGGTAATTAAACACCTTAGACATGCATCATATGATTGTTACATGTGCTTCAGCTTTTGGCCGAGTAGCGTGTAACACGTGTTTGTTTTGATTGATTAGATTTGTGTTAGTGTTTGTGGAAGCTGCAAAGCATCAGGTGAGTTTTATAGTCTCATTTTTACTATGTTTTCTTAGGATGAAGATGATGCAAAATATGTTTTGGTTACTGTGATTATGTGTTTCAAGTTACTCATGGACTTTAAGTTGCTATTATATGTTATATGCTGCATGTTGTGTGATGTTGTATTGGCGTGATTCGTTTTAGGAAAAAGGGTAAGTTGGCACCGAGGTATGTAGGGCCATTTGAGATTCTTGAAAGAATCGGTCCTGTAGCTTATCGGTTGAGATTGCCTGAGGAATTGAGTGGAGTACATGACACGTTTCAAGTATCAAACCTAAAGAAGTTTTTGGCGGATGCTAGTTTGCATATGCCATTAGACGAGATTAAGGTTTACAAAACTCTTTGTTTTGTTGAGGAACCTGTAGAAATTATGGATCATGAAATTAAGAGTTTAAAACGTAGTAGAATATCGCTTGTGAAAGTTCGTTGGAATTCTAAGCGTGGACCTGAGTTTACTTGGGAACGCGAAGATTTTATGAAGTCTAAGTAATCTCAGTTGTTCGTTGAGCAAACTGATGAATCGGCTAGTTAAATCTCGGACGAGATTTCCTAAAGGAGGGGATACTGTGACAACCATGACTTGAGCAGGTTAGTCAAACTATTAGTGTTGACTTATGGATCTGTTGCAATGTATGAGATATGTGTTATATGTGTTTTATGTGTTTTATGTGGGTTATGTGAGATTGAATAATCAATTCATTGAGCATGATCGTCTCAATGGGATTGGATTTGTGTTGGATTTTGTGGAGTTCATTTCGTTCACTTTGGTGACAAGGAAATGATTTCGATGATTGAAGCGGTTTCGCGTTAATTGTGTAAGTAGTTATACGTATACGTATTTATGTGTTAGTAATATTAGGATGAGATTAGGTTCTAGTAGAAAGGATATGAAATAAATGAAATTTCTATTTTTGGAATGTTAGGTTTAATAAAAATAAAAAGTTAATTATTTTTAAAACTCTAGTAAATTGCGTTTACGCAAAAAGGTATACGCAAATAAGCTTAGGTTTTTATAAAAACTTAAGACAATGTTAATAATTAAGTAATTAATTAATAAATAAAAGAAATAAAAAAAAGAAAAAGAGGCCATTAGGCCGGATAAGGGAAAGAAAGAAAAAATGAGTTTTAAAAGGAAACAAACTCTAATTAGATCTTATCTATAATTAATTGGGGGCCTATAAATACAAAATAAAATCCTAAACCCTCCCCCTTTGTATAACCGGTCGAACAAGAGAGAAAAGAGGAGAAAAAAATTAGGGTTTTTATTTTGTGAAGAAATCAAGCTCTAAGGTAAGTTTTAATTAATCCTTGTTAGTTATTAATCTTTAATCTTGTAATAATTAATATGGTGGATAATTAGGGTTCATTAAAATTTATAATTAACGATGTTTAATCATATTATAATGATTAGGGTTTAATTAGAAGCTTATGGATGTAATTGGTTAGACTTAATTCGCGTTAGAA
>BQNB010016622.1:28657-71344 GCA_026074375.1 Tanacetum coccineum | reverse complement strand
TATCCTTATAACAAACGGCCATTTAATATTATTATTAAAACACCCCTTAATCTATTAAACACACTAATTAATGTTATTTTTAAAACATCTTTAAAATAAAAAGTACAAGTCATTATATACACTGTACAAATTAATAAAACACACAAAACTTCATATAATTTATATGTTGATACACATAGTTTTAAAACCGAATCAGACCAATGGGTTCAACTAGAAACATGAGTGGTCACCGGTTCAGCTAGCAAATAAAAGCCGTCCGAAAACGAACCGAATAGAATAGGCAAAAACCTATAAAAATGAGTGAACCGGGCCTGACCAAGATCATTTCTTTTTGTTTTTCTCCGGTTAATCACATGGTACCCGCCGCTCCATCGCGCGGGTACCCTGCTAGTTTTTATTATAAAAAAAGAGACACGTGTTGAAAAAAATCAAGGTTATAAATAGCGTGAGGCGTGGCGTGACGGCATGGCCAAGCCTCACGCCTTTACGAGCCATAGCGAGTCATGACGTTTTTAAGGCGTGACTTAAAGCGGCACAAAATATGAAAATATTTATATATTTATATCATATTTCAAATATATTAAGCTTACAAAAAGTGTTATACATAAGGAATAAAGTCAATAAACTATCTTTGCATATATAAAAATACGATTTTTATCGAAATTGAATTCAAAAAAGCATCCACGCATCACGTTTTAGCGCCTTATCACGTTTTTCTACTCCTCATCTCACGTCAAGCCTTAAGCCCAAGCCTTGATATATTGCGTAGCGTGAAAGTCAAGCCTCGCGTTTTTGCGAGGCCTTAACGGCGTCATGACACGCCTTTTAAAACAACGAAAAAAATGAGTGAAGTAGCGCAACTAAGCAAGTCGAGCGGGGATTGACCATAATACTTTAGACTATTTGTCCTATTACCCTGTTAAACCTATAAAACATATGTGAAAAACAAACGAGTCAAACAAATTTACTTTACCACATTCTAACCAAACCCACACACACAGTGAAAACAATTAAGTTCCTTGAAATAGTAATTCATTTCTAGGATTTCATTCATTCAATTCAACTTATATAAAATAAAGTTTGATAATAAAATAAAGAGTAAACTGCAAAAATCATCCCTGTGGTTTGTAGTTTGTGGTACTAATCATCCCTAGCCGATACTATTGGCACTAATCATCCCTGAGTGGCAAATGTCCAGCAAAAATCATCCTTATTGGGGATGATTTTTGCAAAAAGTTTAACAAAAAGTTTTGCAAAAATCATCCCTTTAGGGATGATTTTTGCCGAACGTTTCACCACTCAAGGATGATTAGTGCTAATAGTATCAGCTAGGGATGATTAGTACCACAAACTACAAACCACAGGGATGATTTTTGCAGTTTACTCTAAAATGTATAGTGGTTCAAGTGACGCTGAAAGTGGGTTCGGTAACTCTCATGGGTATATATCCATTCATTTTCATTTCCCCAATTTTTTATTTATATTTAAATAATGTGATTGCGATTTGATGTAAGATTTTCAATTAGTTACATTCTTGTTCTTCGCCCTTTTCTAAGGGTTTTGTAGTAGTGATATTGCGATATAGAGTTAAAGTTTTAGTTAGTGAGGGCATTGTTGTTTTACGGATAATTAAGGTTTTGTGAAGTGGCTGTTGTTTGTGTTTAGATAATACCGTGTTAAATTGTGCCGTCATTTTGCTAACAACTATAGGCTCATTCATAGAGTTATGTAGTTACCAAAACTTGAACTGAACGGGTAGTTTGTAAGAGCCGATGTCTTTGGGGTTATATGTCTTAGCTTATTTGATTTATGAGCTTATTGAAATTTTGAAAAGCTCGTAAGGTCATTTTTTATTGGCTTATAAGCTTATCCATTCGAGTTTATGAACTTACTTAAGATTTAATCTTAAGTTGATAAGCTCAAAATGAGCCAATTAAAGTGTTAATAAGCTCATAAGCCCATCACACGAGCTAAGATAAACACCCTTAAATGTATCTATGAAGTTTTTGGGTGTAAAAGGAAATGGGCTGTGCATAGCGTGGATAGTTTGCTTCTAAACACTGTTCTTGTGGCTTTATGTTGTGCGTTGTTCTTTTTGTAGTAATCTAATTTGTACGTGTGTATATTGTTTTGCAGAGCTTGAGACGAAAAGAATCCTGCTTGATATATTTAAAGAGAAGCAACAGAAGGAGTGATGAAGCTGGCACCATCCCTAGTTTCTACAAGAAGGTATCCATGATGATTGTGCTGTTTTGTTTTGTTTAATATATAGTAAACAATGGCTTCATAATGTGACGTCATACTATGAATACCATCGTTGTACCCGAACAATACAACGTTTGACTTGACATATAGCCTAATATAAATGTTCTGCTGTTAATCGAATTCCTAAGATGCTTCTCACTAATGCTAACATAAAGAGAATTTGTGGATGAAAAATGTAATATTCGCCAACCCGTAACGGTTCTTGTTAGAACAAGTTCATCATTTTCGTTTGTGACAACTGTAATACCACCTTTCTTTGGTACACAGTGAATAGGACTAACCCAAGGACTATCGGCAGTTGGATAAATTATACCGGTATCCAGGAGTTTCACGATTTATTTTTTAACAACTTCTTGCATGTTTGGGTTTAACCTTCTTTGTTTTTGGACAACGGGCTTCTTATCATCCAGAAGCTGTATCTTGTGTTTGCAGAATGATGAGAAAATACCAGGAATATCTGTTGTTTTCTAAGCAAAGGCTTGCTTGTGCTTTTTAAGGACATATATGAGTTTGCTTTTCTTTTCTTTAGATAACTGAGATGATATGATAACATGAAGAAAAGAGGGTTCTTCCAGGAATACATATTCTAGATTATTAGGAAGAGGTTTAAGTTTGAGATCTGTAGGAGGTTCTTCGAGAGATGTTTTGATCTTATAATCAGTATTGATGGTGATTTTTTTGAATGGTGCATCTTCAGTGTCGGATTCAGAGTCAGAGTTTTCATCAGTAGTCATTGCCATGAATTCATCGAATTTATCAAAGATTTCTTCTTTGAGAAGGGTTCCTTCAATAGAATGAAGAATTTTACTACCTTCGTCAAGAAGAGCGTCGAAATCTTCTTCTAAGATTTACTCAATGACATCGATACTAAAACAGGTATCATCGTTTGAATATGAGTGTTTCATTGCAGAATCGATATTGAAAATCATTCGTTCAGTTCCAACTCCAAGGTTGAGTTGTCTCTGTTTAACTCAAATAACTGCATCAGCAGTGTGAAGAAAGGGTCGTCCCAGAATTAGGGGAACTTTACTATATTCTTCCATATCGAGAATAACGAAATTGACGGGAAAGGTGAATTTACCAACTTAAATGAGCATATTTTCAGCTATTCCAACAGGGTATTGGAATGATTTGTCGGCTAATCTTATGCTCATTTTGGTAGGTTTAAGATTTTTGAGAGATAATTTGGCATATAGTGAATATGGCATATGGTTAATGCTAGCACCAAGATCGGCTAAGGCATTGCATGAGAAAGTTTTGTTGAAATTACATGGAATAAGAAAACTTCCGGGGTCTCCAAGTTTAGGTGGAACTTTGTTTTGGATCATCGCTGAACTTTCATCGCTTAAGAAAGCGGCATAAATTTGTTCGATTTTATGTTTGTTGCTTATGAGGTCCTTGAGAAATTTTCCATAATTAGGCATTCCGGCTAAGACATCGATAAGAGGTACGTTGATTCGAATGGTGCAGATCATATCAAGAAATTTTCCGTATTGAGCTTCCATTTTCTCTTTCCTTAGACATTGAGGATACGGGATTTTCAGTTTATATGGTTTGGGTAATGGATTTTCCTTGACTGGTTTTGGATTTTGTGTTTTTGGTTGTGGTGTAGGTTCTTCGTCTTCATCATCGCTATCAAAATTGATAGGAGTTTCGGAATCGGTTGGTTGATCATTTAGATTTACTGGTGGGTTGTAAGATTTACCACTTCTTGTGAATACGGCATTCACATGCTCATTGCAAGATTACGGTGGTTGATAGGCTTTAGAATTATGTCCTTTTGGGTTTGGTTGAGTGTTACTTGGAAGAGATCCAGAGGGTCGACCAGATTGCTTGTCAGCAAGTATATCGAACTTGGTTTCAAGGTTCTGGATTGAAGCTTGATGATTTTTGGCAACAGTTTCAAGTTGAGTTTTGAGATCCATGAATGTTTCTTTGACAAAAGCGTTGGTCGATTGCTGAGATTTCATGAAATCATTGAATTGCTTTTGAAGATCACAAGGTTTGTCATCGGTGTTTGATCGGTAGTTATCTAAGTTGTAACTACTTCGTTCGTTTGAACGCCAATTATCGCGATTCGAGTCTCAGTCGCGGTAATCATTGTAAAAACGAGTCTTACGAAATGTTTGCATGAATTTAGCCTCTTCTTTACGAGACATAGGTATATCATCTTCATCAAGATTGGTTTTAGTTTTTTTAGCATAGGTTTGGAGTTCTTTATACTGAGCATCCATTTTCAGGGTCATGGTATCCATTTGGGCCATAATTTTGTCAGTATCAGAATTACTGCTACCTTCATCATCGAAAGCAACGATTTTTTAAGAGATGATTTGGTTTTTTGATTTTTAGCCCAATCAAGATTGAGTAAGACTTTGTCTTCCAAAAGCTGATAAGCTTGATTTGGTGTTTTATAGAGAAAAATACCACCAGCTGTGGCATTCAGAACTTCTTATGTAATTTCGCTGAGACCATGATAGAAGATTTTGATAATGTTGCCTTTGGACAGATTGTGACCATGGCAGTTTCAAAGCATTTCCTTCATACGAAGCCAAGCGTCGGTTAGAGATTCGTTTTCATATTGAGAGAAAGCTCGGATTTCTCCGAGGAGTCGGTCAAAAAGAGCTAGGGGAAAGAATCGGCTAATGAAAGAGGTTCGAAGTTCATCCCATGTTTCGATGGTTCATTCGTTGAGTTCATCCAACCAAGTTTTTGCTTCCCTAGTAAGGGATAGGGGAAACATCATTAGGCGGACGACTTCATTTTCAGTATCTCTGTATTCAAACATATCGCATATTCTGAGGAATTAGTGAATGTGTTTATGAGGATCGGTTTTGGTTTTACCATCAAATTAGTTTCCTTTGACAAGGGTCAAATGATTACCTTTGATAGCAAATTCGTTAGCGGTTTCAAGAATAGTGATTGCGAAACCAGGAGTCGGAGCAACAACACGGTCAGCAGCCCACATGGGTTCATCATCCATTGGAAAAATATTTTCAAGAGTAACTAGAAAGTGACGGAAGTGGTTGATATCGAGAATTGGCGGATAGACAATTCTCAGGTTCTTAGGTGGATTGTTTCTTTGATCGAATGGAACTCTTCTGTTTCGTTGACGACGTCTTCAATTTAGAGTACGTTCAGGTTCAAGTAACGATTCAACAAGTTCAGAATTGGAAGCACATGTATGCATCCAAAGGAGAAATTATTCGAGGTCAGTTTGCCAGAAAACTATATGGCAATTTGAAAAAGAGGGGGAAGTTAAAGAAATTTTCCAGAGTTTGATTACAGAACAGCTAAGAAATCCTCGACAGCGGCGCCAAAAACTTTGATGTGTTTCAAAAGCTTTAAATTTATAAGACTGAAAATACCGGATAATTATATGGAAACACACGGGTAAAAGTATAACCCACGTATGTAGTATAATCTTTTTAGGTAAGACCAGGTCGTTCCACAGGGATTAGAGTAGTGATCAAATAATCAGAAAGAAAATAGACTTTAACAATTTTGAAAATAACTTTAGTTTTACCAATGATAATAAAGATGACTACTCGGATAGTTGAAAATAATTTATAAGTGTTGGAAATGATTTGACCTCGAAGATGGGACATTAATTTATAAAGGCGATTTCTCGTCAGAAAACATTTTCACAAATCAACTTGATTAACTTAAGACTTATATTTAGTTAACTAGACCAAATGTGTCACTCAAATAATCCAGTTACTATTATATCAAAGCTTATTTTGTTTATCAATTTACGAAAGTGGATTTCTCAGCACAGACGTTAAAGACCATAGACAAATCTTTAAAACCACATAGATCATAACGGGTCTTTCGACCTATACCGATATGATTATATAATCTAAGTTGATAAGCAAAAGTGGATAAGATAAGATATAACAGAGTTGCAACATAAGCTTAAGATTAAAGCGATCAAGATCATACCGAACACTTATTCATTATCGTAACTTCACCGAGTAGTCATGAGAGATTTAGCCTCTCATGGCTAAGGAGTTCATAACAAAAGCATACTTTACATAGACTTCCATAATTTCAACAACTAAGTAAGAAACTGTCTTTGTTCTTGATCGTTAGATCTTTTTCTTCAAAAGAGGAGGTGTTTCTTGGTGTTTTAGTGAAAGGAGGGGAAGTGTGTGTGAAGAGTAGAGAGAAATGGATGAGATGGGATGATTTGAAATGAGAAAATTTGTTCTCAATTTATAGGCAAATTTTTGTGCAAAGTGCGGCGCACTTACAAAAAAGTGCGGCGAACTTTGGGTGTTAATGCAATATCATTTAATGGTGTTGACTGGAAGTGCGGCGCACTTACAAATAAGTGCGGTGGTTTTAAGGAGGTAATGAAGGTGCATTTAATAGACTTTAATTCTTCAATCTATGGGAAAATGTGCGACGAACAATATTGTAAGTGCGGCGGTTTTTAGACTTCAGAGGAAAGTGCGGCGAACTTCCTACACTTTAACTAGAAATCTTCTTTCATTTCTTGTATTTGCTTCCAAAGTGTTAGATTCTTGAGCTTGGGTCTCTAGAGTCTTCAAGTGAACATATAAGCAATTCAAGCTTAATTAAGTATCAAAAGTTCACGAGAAATGATAAAATACACATAAATAACTCCATAGAAACATGTATAATTTGGGCGTTATCAGTGAGTCATGGAAATAGACTCACTGAGCCCCATACGATCTCCAACAACTAGAAGACCCTGAAGACAAGAGACTAAATAATAGGCGGGATAGTTTGAAAGCAGATAAGTCCAAGCTCTTATCTCCAAAAGTCAACTTATCCTGAAAAGGGTATAAGACAAGTTCAATGTCAAGAACTGAACTTGGAAAGAACATTTGTCCCATACTTAGAATAGATATTGTAATAGGGACAAATCAGTACACATGTACTAACCTATTAGATCTAAGATAAGTGCTCAACACCCAAGAGGTGTAACCCGACCTAAATAGTATAAATAGAACTCTTGTAAAGGAGTAGATGTTAAGTTTGTGCATTTAAAGTCGTATCTTTCACAAACACACATCTACTCCTCCAAATCTACCAAGTCCTTGAGCAAGCTCAGTTGGTTAGCATAGTAGTTAACTTTGCATAACACTTTAGGTTTATGCAAAGTTATTAGTGAGGAGATCACACCTACATACATTGTCATTCAATCCCCATTGTAGTTCCGCATACAATGGGGTATAATTCTTAATAAAAAAAGTTAAACGTTGAAAAGTTAATTTTGTGTCTTTTACCTGCTATTTACACTTACGTACACAAATCTTTTCAAAACAACAATTATTTTACTTTACTTGCATGCCATGAGTAAGTTAATAATAACTTTGTAGTTATTGTTCACTAACTAAGTGGGAATAACAAGTGGTATCAAAGCCTCAGGTTTGTAAAGCTTACTTTACACAAATTTACTTAAGCTTTAAAAACCTAGATCCTTAAATGGCTATAGTAAATGATGTACCCCAGCTAGTTGACAAAAAGGGAGGTAGCTACGCTGCTATTGCTCCTAAACTAGAGCCGGGAAAATTTAATAAGTAGAAAAGCGAATGCTTTGCTACTTAGCAGGAATGGAACCTACTACTTAAAATGTATCAAGGATGGTCCATTTTAGCCAAAAACAGCTAAAGGTGATGCTAAGCCTATGTCATAATGGACCCCTAATGAGAGGAGGTGGTCATTTAAGACCAGCACCTTAAAAGCATCATTATGTCATGTCTACCAGATGACATAATGGAATCTGCCATTAGTTGTGTTTCAGCGAAAGAAACATGAATGGACTTAGTTTACAGCTTTGAAGGCCCCTCAAATACCAAGGAAAATAGGATCATGGATTTGAAACTTGAGTATCAAACTTTTAAGGCAAAGTCCACTGAAAGTCTCTCACAGACCTACACCCGCTATAAGACCATGCTCAATGAGCTTGCCAATGACGGCGTTAACCTCTCTAAACATGAAATCAATGTTGGTTTTGTGAACAGTCTCCGTGAGAAATGGCTAACCTTCTCTCAGGGACTGAGGAATGACAATCATACTCAAACCCTTGACCTTGCAGATATCTATGGAAGGTTTGTCTATGAAGATAACTTAATCCAAAGAAGGTATTCTAACACCAAAAAGGCCCTCATTACCACTCCCTCAAGCACTCAATGTTCTACTGGTGCGCTTTCTCTTCTACTCTACATAGTCATTCATGATTTCTAAGAAAATTCTAATAATGAAGTAGATGAAAGGACCAGTGAGGAGTATCTAAGAGACTTAGATATTGAGTATCATGAAAGAGCCCTTTTGGCCAACTCAAAATGTTTTATAAAACGAAGAAACAATTTATCAGGTCAAAAGGCAAATGAAAATACTGAATGTTACAAATGTGGCAACAAAGGTCATTTTGGAAGAGACTGTTTTTCTAAAACGTCTAAACCTTCTTACAAATCACCAGTGAATAATTACTCATCAGTGTCTAAATGCTTTCAACCAAAGTTTACTCCAAAACTTGTTCAGTCTTCCTCTAACTTAAATAATCAAGCTGATCCAAAGTTTCAAAAAGATTACAAGGATGAGTATAAGAAGATGAAAGCTAAGCTTGCACTCCTTGAGTCAAGTCCCTCAATTTCTCAGAACCCAAAGACCTTTCAACCAAAGAACAAAGGTTTAGTCACTGAAACCTTTGATTGGGATGAGGAAGAGGTTTCTGATGAGGAAGAAGTCACTCAAGTCAAGGTACTGATGGCTCTAGCTAATGATGAGCTCACTGTTAGAAAAAGTCATGCTTGTAATGGTGAATGGGTCGACATAACAATGAGAAAGGTAAACACTCTTCTCTCTATAGATGAAGATGCCGATTGTCAAAATTACCTGAAATATATCAACATTGATCTTAAGTTTGTTGAAGAGCAACGATTAAACTTACTTTCTAAGTATAACAAAATGGTTTTTGAATTAAATAAGTGTAAAGATGAATTACTAATCTTAAAACAAGCCAAGCTTGACGCTGTCACTTTTTAAATTCAAAACACTAAACTTATAAAGTTAAATCATGCTTTTCAAGAATAACTTAAAGAGGAGAAAAAGATTAATGAAAAATGGCTAACTAGCTCAAAAGAGGTTAGTCAATGCATCAGTGAGCAAATTCCTCACCAAAAGAAGAAAGTTCTTGGTGGTGAATTACTCACTGAGTCATCATCTAAAAAGAATGAAAATGAAAATCTTTTCGTTCCTGCTTCCATAGGGTATGACCAAGAAATGGTTTCAAAAACCAAAGATTGGGTTGAGAGACTCAATCCTGACAGCAAACTTCTAAACTTTAATAATGAAAGAATTCTAGTCCCTGAAAGTCAAGCTATCAATGAGTCTCTTGAAACTTCAAATACCCCTGAATCATCCAAAGATTCTGAAGCTGAATTCCTTACTCCACTACCTCCCTTAAAAATTCTTCAAGGAGCTTCACCAAGCTCAGAGGTACTGTCATTGACCTTTTAACCCCACTCTCCAAAAGAGAGACCAGGCTTAGGTATCATGAAACACATAAAGCCTGAAACACAGGATTCTTCTAATGAAATTGTTTCAAGAACTGTCATTGTTAATGAATCTAAGCAAACCACACCTTCAGTTCCTACTGAAGTCAAAGACACTAAACAAGAGTCAAAATTAAATGAATTAGCAAATGTTAATCCCAATAGAATAGATCTTGCTTAGCTTGTATAAGGCTAAGTTGTATTGAATAAATTCAAAACAACTATGATAGAAACTTTGATTATGAATATCAAAGACTATGTGAAATCTAGTCAATGATACTAAGAAGAATTTTAATGAAACAGTAATGAATAAGATCAATAATAAACAGTTTACCAAACTTTCACCCTCAATATAATACAAACACTCTTAATAGTGTTAGGGTTACAAAACCTTGAAGCTATGAAAAACTCTATGAACTTTGATACGATTTGATACTTTGATGCTAATACATAGAATTCTATACCCTAATACCTCCTTTTATACACCAAGGAGTCCTCGTTGATTTACAATATATTACAAAAACTTAGAATATTCACTAAGATCTTTTCTATAGATAACTCATACTTATCACGTAAGTATTCTTGATCTCCAATCAATCTTTATCTTTTTAGCAGTCTTAATCCTTGAGCAGTTGTAAACTTTTAGCAGTTGTAACTTTGTACCAGCAACATTAACTCTAAACAAGCAGTTGTAATTTGTACCAGCAGCACTAACTGAGTGCAAGCAGCATTAACTACTTAGAATATTTTCTTCATTCTTCATCAGCAGTACTAAGTTACACTAGGAGTACTAACTTTACTCTAGTAGTACTATCTTTACTCTAGCAGTAGTAACTAACAACACTAATATACACTAGTAGTAGTAACTTACACTAGCAGTACTAACTACTTAGCATATTTTTCATAAAGATTACTAACAACATTAATTTATGCTTAGCAGTACTAACACACACCTGAGTAGTCTTAACTTCCAAACAGCATCAAGAAGCTTTTAATCCCAACAATCCTCCCCTAAACTTGATATTTATTGTCAAAATCATGAAGTTTCATTCAAAGCTTCTTCAATCACCAAGAGGATGCTTCTAAACACTTCATTATTTCTTGAGCTGCTTTGTCATAAGCTTAAGAAGCTTATAACACATTTCATTCAGATGATCAGTTTGAAGCTTCTTGTTCAACATCTTTGTAATTGTTGTTGGTGTAAGAGGATATCTCTTCTCAACCAACATAAAGAGATGCATGTCTTGAAACCTCACAAAGTGTACTCCACATGAATTAAATAATTTCCAAATCAACACTTTGTTTCCTAGTAGATTTCTCCACACTGTATCTTCTATATTATGCTCAAACATTGTCGTTAGATCACCCCATAGTACTCTCATATCCATCTTCTGGTCTTGTAGATCCATACTTAGCTTTCACTAATTTCCATAGAGTTTCTAAATCTTTTCTGTCAAAATCTCTAAGCATCTGAATCAATGATGAGTACCTTTTTGAACTTCCATTAGCTCTTATGATTTGAAACAGGCTGATATTTCCTTCTTTAACAATTTTTAATCAACAATGCTTGGAGGTTTAGTAGCTAATGGTATAGCATCAATTGCTACTTCCTCTTCATCAAGAACAACCTCTATAAGCTTTTTCATCTCAGCTTCTTCTTGATCATCATCTATCTTTTGCTTCTTTTCCTTCTCTTGTTCTAGATCATCACCTGCTCTTTTTGAACTACTCTCTTGTGCCATCTCTGCTTGATCTTTCTTTGAGCTTTCTTTCACCAACTCAGTATCCATATCAACAAACATGTTTACCCTTGTCATGGATCTATCAAATAACTTTTGAATTTTTGCAAATGACTTGTTCTTCAATTGACTTTGCTTGTAACCATCCATGTGTTTCAGATAAGTTGACATTGTACTTTTCTTTTGTGCTTTAGTTGGTGGCTTGTTCCTCTTTTCTTAAGCTCTTAATGTTGCAAAGTGTTTCTTTCTCTTCTCTAAGAGTTCTACAAACAATATTGCCTTCTCTTCATCTATCAATTCTTCTTGCTCTTTTGCTTGCAATCTTTCAGCCAATAACCTATCAGCCTCTATCATTGCTTGTACATTGTCTCATAAAATGTTGGCTTCTTCATCTTTCTCAGCCTTCTCTCTTGCAAGTCTTGCTTGTTCTTCTTCTTCATCTTGTAACTTGAGAGAAAGTTCTTCATCAAGTCTTATTTGTTCTTTCTTCTTAAAAGGTTCTTCAACCATTATAACTTTACCCTTGTCCTTTGAAGGAATTGTTGTTGTTGTTGTTGTTCTTGTTTCACTTGGCTCTTGAAGAAGAATTCCTGCAGTTGTAGTTGTTGTAATAGCCTTGAGTTTAGTATTCTTTAATTCTGCTAGTGCTTGAGCTAAAGTTATGTCAACATCAGATAAACTTTGGCAGCACTAACTGGAATTGTACTTGTAGTTGTAGCAATATTAACCACAGGCTCTTCAGTTTCTACAAACACCTCATCACCATGAAGATCATGTACTCCAAACATATCAGGATCAGTATCAAAATGAGTACTATCCAATGTGATGTCTTCATCAGCATTAATATCATAAATTTTCCTCCCTTGTTTGGATGCATCCTCCTAATTACCCAAACTAGCTTCATCATCTGAGGAGACAACCGCTTCTTCTGAAGCTTCTTTACCCTCCTTTTTAAGCTTTCAATTTCCAATGCCTGAGTGGTCTTTGAAGTCTCCAAATCAAGAACCTTCTTTTGTAAGTTGGTATAAAGTTCCATCAATTTATTGAGTTTCAGACTATCCTCACCACTGAGTAGTGGATCATTAGAATGTGTAGGTACATTTTCCTCATTGGCAGCCTCATCAGCTATAGGCTCTGTAGGACCACTGGATTGAGGAATCTCAATGTCTTTTCTCTTTGGCTTCCTTGGTTTTTGTTTCTTCTAGGGTTGAGATGTTGATGGTTGACTAATAATGGGTGTATGATGAGGATCAGTAGGATTAGCTGAACCTTTACCCATTTCTTCCTGAGCTTGAACCATTATAGTTGGAAATAAGGGTGTAACTCTTCCAAGAAAAACCTTTCCTTTCCCTCTTCATGTTCCCAAATATCTTCTTAGTATGAGAGGGGGTAACATAAATCCTTTTATGATGTGACATATCCCCAACTTGTTTATTCACAAAGACTTGTACAAATCTTAGATACATCCAGAATTTTACCATACTATCCACATTCTTCACCATACTATCAAAGATATACTTGGAAAAGTTAAATTTTTTTGGTTTGTAGCTAAGCAAATAATTACAGAGGCCATAATGCTACTAAATTCATTCCATGCAGTAGTCTTAGCACTTAGGCATTACAAAATTGTATGAATTAAAAACTTTCATTGAGGAGAAAAGAATGCCTTGTAAAATGTAAGCTTTTGAGAAAGTTTTTCATACCCTATGAGTGTAAGTTGTTCAAAAATTGTAGCATTTGGCAGACAATCAATGCCATTAGCATCTTCCAGTTGAAAATCTCTCCTTATTATGGATTCAGTTATATTCACCTTTGTGACATCTGTCAATTTTTGAGGTCAGTAACCAAAAGCAAACATATGATAATTGAATCTTCTAATTATTTATGGAGTCACTTTTATGTGGTCATACTATTGTTAGCGTCTAACGCTTACTTTCCTAGGAGCCCTAGTTATACAAACTCACCTTTGACCTAATGATCCTAGTTAACGGTCCTAACGACCAACGATATGCTTAAATAACATTATAACAATGTCAAAACATATGGGAAATAATAATTTAACAAAATCACAATCTATCTCAAAAGATTCATTTTTACGGCATTTTACGTATTTACCGAATGTACACAATTTATGTAAATTAACTTATACCATTTAAATGGTACATACACTATCAAATTAATATAAAAAAATACATGAAATCCCTCTCCCTATCTCCCTAAAACCGTTCATGGCCACCCCATAACACCAATCACAATATTTGCTTCCTACTTTGTTCTTACAACATGTCACTTTTCACCTTCTCTTACAAACCACTAACTAAAACCACAATACCACTTCTACCTTCATGCAAACCACTTACACATATTGTTTATCTCACTAAAAACTCAGATCCTCTCCCCTATCTCTCCTAAAAAACAATAACACACAAGAACAAGAAGCAACCAAATATTCCCAGATTTTTCAAGACCTAGATCAGAACAATGTTCGAAATGGTTATAAGCTATAGATCTCGGTTAAGAAATTAAATCAAGAAGAACATAAGGTTCCATCAAAGACATCAAGAGCCTCAGCACCTAAGCATATATCATCTATCCATATACAGTTGATTAAGTAATCATAGACTAGTGAGCAAGAGGAGCGAGCTGTGTCTACTGCATCAAAGACTCTCTACTAAAGTTAAACAATAAACAGTTTGTTGGGCTGCTTTCTTTTATCAAACTATTTTAGAACCTTTTGGTACAAATAACCTACCTGAGATTTTCTTGGATTAAAATGCATGTTAAACTTGTATAATAAATTGTGGGAGATGATTGGTCGTTTTTGCATCGTTGGTTATGGTTTAACTTGATTAAGTCAAAGCTATTTTTCAAACAGCCCTCATTTTATTTTTGGGTCATATTGATTTGAGCATAAGTTGATGATAAATAAATTTGACATGATTCAAAAGCCTAGAATCAAGTTCTTTGGGTCTAGTTTCCAGAAATAACCACATGACGTTCCTACTTGTAAAACACATAATGATTCTCACAAAGGACTGCAATATAAAAACATCTGAGTAGCGTACGTACAGGTTAGTCAAAGATGCAAAATGGTGACACACAGTGTCAACACTGCCCACAAATCACTTTCAACCCTTGTACTAAATACCATAAAATCATAAACACACACATGAACACACACACATATCATTTGACACACTGATATGGAGAACACCTTGTATGAGTGACTGATATATTCCTCCTCATTGGCCTAACTTATATAACCTTGATTTTAGACCACTGAACACACTAAAACACTTTAGGTAATGTCCAGATTTGCGTTTTTGGAGTCGGCGTATTAATAGGTCGAGTATTACACACACTTAATAAATCTTGGACAAAATCATGAAACACCTAAACATGAATTATTTACGACATGGAGAAGTAGCTTAACTCAGACAGCGTATTTGGTTAGGACCAAAAAGTTCAATAATAGACCCAACATTTTGTCATAGACCGCAATGAACCATCCTAGTCCAGCTCATTTTTTCATCAAAAACACACAAAAAAAACACTTCCACCTTTTATTTTAAAATTAAATATCTCACCACTGTTATGCGTTACGCAAAACAAACACAACCATTCGCGACGAGAATTAAATTATCTCTTCTATACAGAGGGGCGACACGATGTACTTTCGACGACACACTTGTTTTTTATGATTTTATAAAGTCATTTACGATTTTTATGAAAACTCCATATATGATTCGTTATACGAATCATATATGACATTTCGCAACTCGTAACTGAAACAAAATAGAAAAAAGTTCGACGGAATCACAAATCATTATATGATTTATAAATACAATATGATTTTGATGCAAATCATACACGATGCCGATATACAATAATCATATATGATTCGTTGATACGAATTTCAGTATAATGATTTTCGAACACATTCTTGACTACGAAAAAAACAATCACAAACAAAATCCTCGAAAGTATAAGTGACACACCCGTCTACTTGAAAGATAAACAAAATATTCGTTCAGCGATGGTATTTTTTGCGGGTGCGATTACAAGCCGTTTGTAAGATATTTATTTTTAAAACATCTGAGGCTGAGACACAAATGAGTTTATTTATTTTTGATGAAAAATAGATGGTTGAGATTGATTCATTGGAATTTATTCACACATAATTGGCTCTATGTTAGAACTTAACTCGTTTGGTAACTGGCCCTCAATGAATACTTAAAGTGGACGGGAAAATTTGGGCCCAAAATTGTTGCGTAATTGCATTTGTGTAAAGTAACTTTAGGAAACAAATGTGAAACACAAGGCATACACAAATGAACCTAATATGTCCGAGCATATCGTATACGGAATCTATTTAGGTATATTTACTTAGCCTATAGGACTGCGAGTAAAAGGTTACGATATCATCGTTGGGTTCGCCAACTAGTAGTCGGTATTGGCGAGAATCCTAATCGTTCTCAACTTTAAGGTGAGGTTTCTCACATCCGCCTTTTTGTTCATTGTATTTAATGTATTGGGGGAAACACAGATGTGTCATTATTGCTAAGCCTTATTTATGTGTTTAAACTTTGAGTATTTTTAATATTTAATACGTGATTTCATTTAATCTCGATTTGAACTTATTGACACATGGTCTTGAAACTTAGTTGACCATTTGAACGTAATTGAACTGACTTGACATTGTTGAACTTTGACACAGTGTTGAACTTTGAACTATGAACTGACACACACAATGTTGTTGTATGCTTGGGAACACACAGCCATACTTTAACTCATTTCCTGTAAAAACCACAAATGGTCGCACGGAATAAGGGTTTGAGAGATTGTTACTTCATAGATCAACAGCAGGGGAAAAAAGATATGAGAACGACCTCTATATGAGTCGTTAAAATGTATAGCAGTTGAATTAAATAGACATGGTCTGTTACAATAGCCGAAGACTTAAATAGTTCATCCATGAAAATAAAGATTTTTTATACATAACAAAATATCCCAAAATGTAATGCATCCCAATCTTTATTGTAAGGATCCAAAATGATGACGCACCAATTATCCTTGCTTCTCGAATACATGCTTATTGACGTAAAACAAGAGAATCGCATAGCTTTAAACTAACGTACACATCTGACAGTTTGACGTGTATATTTCAACATAGGTTTAGTATAGTAGTAAAATAGTGACCCAGTGAATTTCAGCATGGTAAGACAAGTAACACATACAAGTATCTTAAGAAAGTCAATTACGAAGTAGCACATAACAGCTCATGACCACCGAAGCTCGGCATATATGTAAGCAATTTAATGCACTAAATGTGGGGCCCATGTAGATGTTCAAAACCGCAACATCCAAATTACTTCCGACATGTATAGCATTCGTTAGTTTAACAGTACAGTCGAAACCGATGAGCGCTACTCACCCGCAAGGGGATGTTCAATCCCAAATAGATAATTCCATAACATTCCGCGCTCGCTAAACAGCATTGACAGTTCATGATAGCGGGCAATCAGTGGGTTAGGTGCTAACTTTAAGGTCAACTCCGTAATATGTTAAAAGAGCTATTTGCCGTCAAATGTAAAACAATGCATGTATCACACACCAAAGTTTGCAAACATATAATTTGTATAAAAGCGTGGTCTATGACACTCACCGTATAGTGAATGATCGATTATCTTAAATCAAAGTGAAGCGAATCGCATCGCATATTGTGAATGGCAACTACCAATGTAAATTATTAGGGCCGTATGGAGTATCATATTGGTATTTCTATAATTAAAACAACCCACACCTCACATGTCGTATAGTTACACCATCACCTAATAGTTCATATTATTAATTCTCTTAACAAATGTTAAACATACTAACTCATAACTTGTTAAAATAAAGTAATAATAGTATTTGTACTACGTAAAGGAAATATTATTTTTATTTACTAACGCATCAATTTGCAAAAATGTATGATTTAATCAATGATAATTTATTTATTAAATTAAATATTTTTCATAAAAGATTGTAAATAAAAACAAAACAGTATGCGCTGCGCGCGCGGTGTAGTGTACAAAACTTCATTATTTAATCGTTTCGACTTCCAGTTCATACGTTTCTATGTCCACACAAAGTCTCGGATTAAAATAATTTATCAAACATCATATTTATAAAGAATTTACCTCAGATGGAACAGAGTACCTCTTACGCGCCGCCCCCTATTATCTGGTTCTATAGACAGTTATAAAATACTATTATTATAGATTAATATACGTAGCATTTTAAATCATAACTAGGTTCATAAATAATTCCAAGTTTCTCCGGAGTTCCTGATATATCATTGAATTTAGTCTTAGATAATTGTTATCAAAAATATTATATTTCATGAAATTTCAAGCTGCACCCCTGGTAAACCTATACTAACAAAACAGCTGCTAGTCTTACCGTTTACATGGTTGTCTATCTAACAACTGTCAGTAATTTTATACAAAATAATCGTTTTAAATTATTATGACGTCACTTTAAAGTATATATAACTTAGAGATTTCAAATGAGTTGAACTTGTTCGTTATAAACAATATCGCGGTTTTATCGAGCTACATTAAATGTAAGGCCGATGAGTTTAATCGTATTAACGAAAATTCATATCAAAATAAATAATAGATATATGAGATTTTTTACCTCTAGGGAACTATATTAACTTTACTGTTCATACACAGTTTATAAAACTATTTTTATAACAGTTAATTGATATATAACTTCTGTAAAATCCGTATCTTGTTCGTTATAATTCCGTGTTTCGAGCGTTCCTACATGCTCAACGATCTTGTAAAGAGTACTATATTTTTATACAAATATAAAACCATACGGGTCTTTAATTCGAATGTCCAACAGTAAAGCTTATAAAAGATAATATACGGGTTTTTTTATTAACGCAATCAAAGTTAGTTAAACCAATCATTTTTTATTTAAGAAACCTTGCACTAGTAAAGGCGACGCACACAAAAGAAACAATATATTTAATACAAAGTGTTATACCGTGTACTATATCTAACATGAGAGTTTAGAATTCTCTAATTGTTCAGGAGCATTTTGTCCACTATGAAGATACTATCCTCTCTCTGAAAAATACTTTATATAACTTTAAAATGCTCTAGGGTAGTGGATTACTTATGCAACCAAGTTTGTAATACAAGAGGAATTTACAATGAAGAACATTGAAGTACTTTAAATCGACCTTATAGAAGAAATAAATAGGAATGATGAAACACAAATGTAAACCCCAACCAAGCCTTCAAAATCACAAACCCTAATCAAGAAAACCCTAAATATGTTTTTCCTGATACTCCTTGTTATATGCCCAAATCCAAGCGTGCAACACCTTGAGTGGCCTTAGGTTATACCTATGGAATGGAACACATTGAATACTTGGAATAACCTTTGATGCGCAAAATTAAAACTGAAAACCCTAAAAATCTAAAGATGGGCGCCTATGGGATATTTGGTTGTATGGCGTTGAGAGAGTTTGCATGATGTAAATTTTACTTGCATAATTGAGTATGTGTGTGGTATGGACATAAGATTTTCCAATTATGTTTTCCCTTGGATTTCAAAACCACGCTTCACACATTATACCATGCTAGTGTGGTTCGGTATAACTTTGTAAGAGACTCTACCTCCTCCTATAGGCTATTTTGGACCAATGGGTAGAGCCCGTGGTGACCACAAGACTGACAATTATAGATACAGGGTATAAAGAGACATGACTGTGGGATTATTAAGGGAATTATCTAGTATGGTTTTTGATATTTTAATAAGTGTATTACAACGCACATATCCCTGTTTAAGGAGTTATTAGTGTTAGACACACAATAAATAAATTTTGATATTTGAGTATCAAATGTGGGTATTTTGATTTGAGTAGTAGATGGGTGAAAGGTGCTTCCGGTACGACCGAATATAAGTTTGAATACTGGCGAACGTAAGCGTTTTACTAGACCATACAAAAATAAAATTATGAAACATTATAGAATTATACGTCCTAATACACCTATAACACTTGCTTGATGTAAACATTTAATTGTTTGATGTCCGGTTACCATCTAGAAACATTGCCGTTCATATTTTAGTTCTAAAGAACGCCCCAGAAAAATACATTATTCACACTAATCATCGAAAAACACATAACATAATAGTACATAAGTATTATTAATAGACAGAAGCGCTAAACTCATCAAAACATCAATAATGGTGCGTAATAAATTTTAATATATTAAGGAACTCGTCACCTACTTATTTATAAACACAATAAACCTATAAATCAAGTTGAGAAATGGTAATAACAATCTCCCTCTAAACACGAGAACCTGTATGAACTAGTGACTTATTCGAATAGCGCTATTAGGAGATTAGCCCACCTCCAACTCCCGCACCAAGGGGCATAGTATATATGTCTACAAAAGATCGTTTGTGCTCACCACAATATACAACTAGACAAACTTGAGTTGGATGATACTAAGACGGTTAGCCGCTGAATACGCACTTAAGTGTAGCCTCGCAGGAACATCTATAGGCATACACTACATGTTGAATTGGATTTTTGTACTATGTTACTTACAGGTAACGAGACCTTGTTTTCTGAAATTTTAATATTTCTGGCGTTTGGAGAGAGAGGAACTCAACTTGTTTGGAAATTGATATCGATTGACAACTGATTTGGAATATTTTGCCATTGAGTTTGGCAGCATGTTATCTACTCATCAGCCTCCTTTTATAAAACTAAATTTGGGTGTCCATAATCTTGAGAACTTGCCAGGCGCTACTAATTCATATGTTGACTACCTTTATTATCATGCATCTTCGAGTTGACATATTTCGAAAGTGAAAACTAGAGTGGCTGCATTTTGAGCCATCAAGATTGTATAATACCTCCATAGTAATTGTCTTTTGGGATGACGACTCAAATACGTCATCAGAAAGAAAAAATACCTATGTATGGCCTATACTTTATCAAAACCTTGATTTAACACTGAGTGACACATGAATTGCAGATATAGCAGACGCAAACTAAATCCATAGCTTTTATACGGTCTACCTCAATTGATAGTAGGTGTCTATTACGTCAACAACACTAATAGTGTCAACGTCATCTATGTCTCCGTAATGTGCTATATTAATCATGATTACACTGCTGCGATTCGCTGCGACTATTAGTCACTCGTGATCATGAACAGATTGGTATCAAGCCTATGTTTATAGACTGATAGTCGCCGGTTACATATTTATTCCACAAATCAAAATTCAAGGAAATCTAACCAATAAGTGATTGTTCGTTTTTCTAAAAACCAACATCCCCCTAGAGCACATAAACGAGGATCGACTAGGCCGAGCGGACATTGCTGGGGGGGGCATTATAAAGTAAATAAGAGATATATGAAAACTATGATATTTAGTGGGAGGTATTACTGGGTGTGTAGATTGATTCACTGGGTATAGGCATCTATTATCTCTTAACACAAGTTATCTAAAAACCGACTTTCCACTTTATGTGCAGCATAGACGAAGTATAACTAGGAATTCAATGTGCACCGTACAATAAGCATCTGCTTTTAGATGTCCCACATTAAGTTTAGTAACATCATGACTTTAATTTTATGTATCTATTTATGTATGAGTTTTGCTTCACATCGTTACTATCGTTTATCATGTCACTACTGTCTCCGTCACCCAAACACATGCCACCGATTGAAGCACCTTGTTATCTAGAGCCACGTTATAGTCGTAATCATGTCCCCATATATCTTCTTCGCGCGCTAATGAACTTATCACGATGAGTCGCGACGTACACCTAAATACTTTTTCGTACCTTTACCCTGCATAAGAACTTGAGAAGGACTCGTTGATAGATTCTGAGTAAGAACTCAAGGCGAGCAGCAGATGAACTAGTTATGACACCGAAGTAGAACTACATTACCTTTTCACTATTAGAGCTACGTCGACCTATATTTTGGTCACGTCTCCATTTTATTTCGTCATGCTATTAAGCCAACCATTTTGGCTTCTAATGTAAGCATTCTTTGCTTGTTCGCAAACACCGTATTTAGTGATTCAAGATTTTGTCTCTAAGCGATCTCAAAGTTGAGTCAATTTACAAAAACATTGGCCTTTACCAACTTCCTACCTTGATTTCATTACAGTTTCCTTGTTTGAGAGTTAGTGAAATTATGCTTCAAGATGCTACATGGCTTAAGACCCTATAAAGTAACTTCACTCAAAGTACTAGTGATGGCCTTCGGATTTTTGGATGTGGATACCCAAACGACGTGGATGGCAACCGCAACTATACGATATAAAGAGATTCGGGGGGGGGTTATATATCTAGGGTTGAAGCGCATAAATGTTGCGCATTTTCGTTCTCTCTACCATACCGTGCGGAATGCAAACGATTATTTTTTCATCAGCTATGTGGATTGACATCATATATTTAATCGTGGGGGGTAGACGACACACCTTCAAATTAACTTACTATAAAACGCGAGTCGTTGCTTCGAAGACTTTCAGTGATGAGGAGATGGGGGGCGGAGGCATTGAGGTGGGCCTTGAGACAACTCGCTTGTGGAGTGTTACCATCTAGTTTGTTTGGTTGTATTACAATCGCATAGAAGACCCCTCTCAATAGTGAAGAAATAAAAAGCGAGTCATATATAACAATATAGCGTCCATAGAGTGAGACCTAACGATAATGACCTCTTCGCGCCTGTTACTGGATTAATCGCTGTACCCATGATAACAAGTTTCGTCCTGGCGTTCGTGTTTCGGAGATGGTACTTATTTGGACGAGTCAAAGTCCTTTGGTAACAAAACATGTATAAGAGATACTCTTATGAACAACTCATTTAAAAACGGGATGCACTAGCATTTTACAAGGTTTCTCGTTCACATTTGCGTCAAAACTATGTATTATATGAGAGAACGTAACATCAATTTTGTTGAATATATTTATTCAACCCGCGTTCGAAAAAAAAATGTTTTTATTATCAAAAAAATAAATTCTTTTGTATCAGTATCATTGTGTTTGGTTACTTTGACTTTAAATTCTTGGAAAACTTTAATATGACTTCAAATTTTAGAAATCCCTATTATGACAAAAAAAAATTTAAAAAAACTACTCTCTCTTTATTACAGTGTACTTGAAATATATTTTTTTGAGTCAATAACCTTTTTATTAATCACGATTTTACGTTGAAACTAGGTTACTACAACAAATACAAACTTTTGAAGACGTATCCTTTTGGATAACAATCATTATGGGAGAATTAAAACCACATATGTGAGAACGTTCATCTCTTTTCTCTATGTAAACTTTCGTCGCATCTCTGTTTGAATGAATGTTATTTCGTTACATTTAGAGCTGCATCATATATATATATATATATATATATATATATATATATATATATATATATGTACGCTACTCGAATTATACTTTTGTCAAAGTAATTACTCAAATAAATGTGTGGACAAAATTTGTTAAAACCATACCTCCGAGAAGAAACACGCGCAACTCAGGAACGAATTGTGGAAACCAATCAAGCTACATCCGTACCAAGCGAACCTAGAGCAGATGCGAGCTTTGTTCACTAGAAATTTGAGCCGTCAATCGATTTGACCTATGAGAAGTTAAAAGAGGGTATACTCCTACTAAAATGCAACACCCTAAGTGAAGCAAGAGAGCATAAAGGGGGACAAACTAAAGGTATAGACAACAACGCAAGGTTGCAGTAAACAAAGACTTCCAGCTCTTGAAGTGATGAAAGCGAATACAATACATGGACAAAGAAAGTAGCAGTTGACCTACAAATCATAGTTTGGAAAAGAAATGGAATGTTTGCACTACATTAGCAAGTGTCCCGCATAAAGCCAAGTCGAATTCGCATCTTATATGCTGCAAAGTTACGCCTTAACTTGGTGGAACACATTCTAGTTTTAGAACAAAAAGGTCAGCAATTGGTTATAGCAACCTTGGGAAGGACCCAAAAGAAATATGTTGATGGAAAAAATACTGTTCGGGTAATGCCAATTCAAAGGAATGAAGGAAGAGTTTCTGGAATCATGTTATGATTGGAGCCGATGTTGACAAGTACATAACCCGATTCCATGAGTTAGCTAGACTAGTGTTGCACACGATAACTACAGAAAAGCATGTGTATTGGAACGCTACATTTCGAGTTTTAGCTCCTTCAATATAAGAACAATGGAACCACCCTAGTTAGAAAGTATTTCCATTGCTGCTTAAGGAAGCCCAGCAAGATCTAAACGTCAAGACGATTACTATTCCTTATCAACGATCATTTCTTTCTAACCGTATTCATTCGAATAATGATGCCTATTTTAGCTTTTATTCAAACCGACTTCATCTTACCTTGATTAACTCAAAACCTATTGCTATAAACCCGATTACGCAATTTAAATTGCTAAACGATCTAAAAGATTTAAAAAATCAAAACCAATATATCGATGTGGACTATAACCATCTAATACTTTCATCAACGACTCGATTCTCTCTTTGGACATGTAGTTTCGACGTGATCATAGGAATGGATTGGTTGTCAAATATTAGAGCTAAGATAGTTGCTTTGAGAAAATAGTCCATATACCGTTATCTAACGGAGAGAATTTAGAAGTTTATGGAGAACGGCCCGAAGGGAACCTGAATCAGCCAAAGACGATGAAAGTGAACGAGCTGAAACTCGAAGACATCCCTGTTGTGCGTGAATTCCTGGGTGTGTTTCTGGAAGATTTATCAGGCTTCATCCCCTCTCGTAAGTGGAGCTTTTTCGCATAGATCTTATTCCTGGAGCAAATGGCCTGTTTAGGCAAATCGACCTATCTTTTTAACACCACGAAAATGCAAGAACTATCCAACCAACTTAAAGAATTACAAGAAAAAGGTTTCATACGACCTAACTCTTCACCTTGGGGAGCCCCAGTCTTGTTTGTTAAGAAGAAGGATGGTTCGTTCCGTATGTGTATAGACTATCGAGAGCTAAATAAGCTAACTATCAAGAACCGCTACTCTCTTCCCATGATCAATGATCTGTTCGACCAACTGCAAGGGTAGTCACGGTATTTATCAAAAATAGACCTTCGATCTGGCTACCATCAGTTGAGAGTACGCGAAGAAGATATTCCCAAAACTGTATTCAGGACGAGGTACAGACATTTTGAGTTATACAGGTCACAGCCTTCTAGTTTGAACTAACGCACAAGGTGGTATTCATGGACTTTATAACCGAAAATGTAAGCGTACTTGCACAAGTATGTCACCGTTCCGTTCAATTGATTGATCATCCTAATAAGATTAGAATCTAAAAGGAGATCATGAATTTCACCTGAGGTTGATATTGGAGTTTCTTGAAAAAGAGAAATTGTACGGAAAATTTTTGAAATGCGAATTTTGGCTAAAAGAGGTTCGTTTTCTCGGACAAGTGGTGAACAGTGAAGGTATTCATGTGGATCCCCATGCAATATAGAAGCATAAAGAACTGGAAGCCGCCAATAGACCCCCAACTGAATCCGTTCATTTTAATTGGCGAGATGATTATAGGGGGATTTTAACGTAAATTTCCAAAGTATGGCATAAACACTCTCTACACCTCAGTTCGATCATCAAGAAAATAAGAGTTCGAGTGGAGGGTGATGAGCAGGATTTTCACTTTTCAGACCATAGAAGGACAAATAACTTGTATGATTCCTCAACTGGCACATCGAAGCACAAATATAGTTTTGTAGTTACTGTGAACATATCAAACAAGGCTTAGACGCGTATTGATAGCAAAGGAAACAAAGCGATAGCATACACATCTAAGACCAACTCAAGATCATGAGAATAACTACACACTCATGAATTAGAGTTAGCGTACGTGGTATTTGATCTTAAAAAAAATTGGAGACACTACTGCTACCAGGGAGAAAAAGTGATATCTACGACTGAATTCCAACAGCCTTCAGCATATATTCGATCAAAAAGACTTAAATGTGCACCAGAGACGGTGGATAGAACTTTTCAGCGACTATGACTACGAGATTCGCTACCATCCAAGTAAAGCGAACGTAGTTGCTGATGCATTGAGTAGGAAGGAACGGATGAAACCGAATAATTCACTCTAGCATTAAGGCTAGGATACTGGAAGCTCAGAGCGAAGCTTCCAAAGGTGTCAACGATCCAACAAAAATGTTGAAAGGATTAGACAAACAAACTTGAAGAAAAGAATAAGGCGATTATAGCTTGCTAACGAATTGGGTCCAGCTTATGGCAATTTGAGACTTTGATTGAATGAATCCCAACTATAAAGGTATATTTGTACCATCCTGGATCAGACAAATTACTATGGTCTACGAGACTTGTAAGGTGGCCCGAAATGAAGAAGGATATCGCTTTGTATGTAAGTAAGAGTTTGACTTGCTCTAAAGTCAAAGCAGAGCACCAGAATCCCACAGGATTGCTCCAACAGGCAGAGATTCCCAAGTGGAAATGGGAGAATATCACTATAGACATCATAGTGAAATTACCGAGAACCAGTAGCGGACACGACTCGATTTGGTTCATTGTCGATCGATTGACCAAATCTACGCATTTCTTAGCTGTCCGTGAAGATTACAAGACTGAAGAGTTGGTAAGACTGTACATCAATGAGATCGTAGCAAGGCACGGTGTGCCTATGTTAATTATATCTAATCGTGACAGTCATTTCACATCAAGATTTTGGCAATCGCTACCAGAAAGGCTCGACCACGCGACTGACTTATACGTAATTTAGCCAATCCGCAAGAACCCAATAGCCAAGATCGTGCAGCGATACATCAGAAAACTATTAGAATATATGAGATTGATTTTGGTGTAACTCATATACTCTCTACCAACTAGTAGATTCTCGGTACAACAACAGTTACCACTCGAGCTCGTACGAAATGTGTCCAGTTGAAGCATGTAGGAAGGAAGTGTCGAACCGCCCAAGTTGCAAAGAAGAGAAGCAAGCATTTCACAAGCAATAATGTGGGAACATCGAGATTGATCGAACGAGTCCGGTCCAGTAGCTTACGGTTTGCTTACCACAATAAACCCGACTGTGGAGTCATTAGACACTTTCACGTGTCAAACTGAAGAAATGCCTAACCGATTAAACCGTACATACCGTAAAAGAATATCCAGAACGATCGAACAAACCTACGTTTTTGAGAACCGTATTAAAATAAGAACCGGAGGTCAAGAACTTAATACCGAAGTTGGATACACACAACAGTGAACATCGTTTTTGGAACTCAATTACAGGACTAGAATTTACTTGGAACGCAAATGAGATGAAAGCGCAAAATCCTAACTGTTCGCGAGCAGCTACGGCTTAGGACGAACGCAACTAAATTTCGCGACGAAATTCGCCTTAACAGGGAAACTAGTGACATCCGTCATTTTTGAGGTCAGTAACCAAGAAAACATATGAGAATTTGACTCTTCTAATTAAGTTATCAGGAGTCACTATTATGTGGTCATACGATTTTAAGCATTTAACGCGTTAGCTTACATAGGAGCCTAGGTTATAGCTAACGCACTTATACTAAACAGTCCTAGTTTAATCCGTACATACACGACCAACGATATTCTCAAATAACATTAATAACAAGTCAAAACATATGGGAATAATAATTTAACAAAAACCACAATTCTATCTCAAAAGACATTCGTTTTTACGGCATTTTACGTATTTACCGAATGTACACAATTTGCAAATTAACTTATACCATTTAAATGGTACATACACTATCAAACTAATATAAAAAAAATACATAAAATCCCTCTCCCTATCTCCCTAAAACCGTTCATGGGCCACCACATAACACAATCACAATATGTTATGCTTCCAACTTTGTTTTCTACAACAATGTCACTTTTCACCTTTTTTCGCTTACTAAACCACCTAACTAAACCACAATACCACCTCTACCATCCATGCAAAACCTACTTACACAAATTGTTTTGACACTCACTAAAACGCGATCCTCTCCCCTATCTCTCTCTAAAAACATTACACATAAGAACAAGAAGCAACCAAATATTCAAGATTTTTCAAGACTAGATCAAGAAACAATGTTCAAGGGTTAATAAGCTAGATTGGGTTAAGAAATTAAATCAAGAAAGAAACATAAGGTTTCCATCAAGAACATCAAGAACCTCAGCCCCTAACATTATATCATCTTTCAATATAAGTTTTAAAGGTAATCATCTAGGTGCAAGACGACTTGTGTCTATCTTGCACCAAAAGACCCTTAAGAATCAAGTTTTGTTGCACTTTCTTTATCAACTATTTTATGGACCTTTTTGGTAAATAACCTACTAAGATTTTTGGATTAAAATGATGTTAAGACATGTATAATATGATTGTGGGAGTTGATTGGGTCATTTTTGCATGTTGGGTTATTGGTTTGACTTGATTAAGTCAAAGCTATTTTTCAAACAACCCCTATTGTATTTTTGGGTCACATTGATTTAAGCATAAGTTGATAATAAATAAATATTTTGACATGATTCAAGAGCCTAGAATCAAGTGCTTTGAGTCTAGTTTCTAGAAATATAAGCCTTTTAAAAATATGAGGTAGTTTGGTTAGTCAAAGTGACAAAATGGTAAAAGGTGTCAAAACTGCCTGAAAATCTCTTTTCAACCCGTGTACTAAAATGATCATAAATCATAAACCCATGAATCTATCATTGAAACTGATATGGGAGACACTTGTATGGGTTATTTAGAGTCTTCCATTGGCCTAACTCATATAGCCTTGATTTGGACCCTCTGATCATTAAAATACTTTGGTATGTCTAGATTTGGCCGTTTTTGGAGTCGGGTATAAATGGTCGAGTATAAGTCCTTAATAAATTTGGGGAAAATTCATGGACATACCTAAAACATGGGATTTTTACCTGGATCAGTAGCTTGACCAGAAGTTTTAGTTAACTTGGTCAAATAAAGACTTAAAATGATGGGAAATTTGGGGCAAATTAGTACAAATTCACTTTGTGATAAATGTGTCTTTTGAAACAAATGTGAACACAAGACTTAACAAATGAACCTTAATATTGTCCAAGCATATCTTATAGGATCTAATTAGGTACATTTATTTGCCTTAGGTTACGAGTAGAAGGTTGCGTATTCGTTTGGGTTGCCTACTTAGTGTGATTTGCCGAGAAGTCTTATTATCATTCTAACTTTTAAGGTGAGTTTCTCACATCCTCTTTTCTTACACGTTTTAAATGTTTTGGGGTGGAAGGCATGATGTGTTGTTTTTATACTCTTACTTTGAAGTAATGAATCTTTTGAGCACATTTGAACTTGAACTTGTGTTAAACGTATGGAACTTAATTTGAACTTGTTGAATTTGGAAGTGCGTTGAACTTAGAACCTTGAACTTAATATGTATGTTGTTGTATGCTAGGAACCTGCCACTACTTTTAACTCACTTTCCCCCTCAACGGGATTGAGACGTTAGTACTTATGGATAGCGCTATTAAGAGATTAGCCCCTCCTCACTCCTACCATAAACGAGGTGCAAGGTACTAGGATGTAAGACTTGTGTTGTGACACTTGTCAAACTTGCAACTTATTTTAGTGTAGGGTTGCTACACTAGGTGAACGGAACTTTGGAACTGGAAGGCTGAAAACATTTAAGTAGTGCCTCGCATAAACACTATAGCATACATATACATTGATTTGTGTTATGTTACTTTGGGTAACAGGAAGTGTATTTGGAAACTTGAGTCATTTTTGGACTCTCGACTTGTTTTTGCAACTGATATTGACTTGGACAACTATTTTGGACATCTATTATTTTATAAACTATTTTTGTACATAATCCTGTGAGCTCACCAACTATTTCGATAGTTGACCATTTTTATCATGCTTTTCAGGTGAGCTTCCTAAACTGGAAACTTAGCAAAATTTCATTTGGACATCTACAAGATGTCTCCTTGCTTTCGATGTTCATATATTTTTGGATAACCATGTTCGGAAGAGAAACAACTTATGTTAAGTTGTACATTATAAACTTGTACCTGGAAATGTTCAAATTCGGATATCTTTCTTTTATCTTAATTCATGTATGGTGTTTTATCTATCACCTTGTGTGATGTTTATTAATATGTTACACCTCGCGGTTCCGCCTTGGTGGGGTGTGACAACCTTCTTCTTATCCACTAAGGCTTGCAATTGTACTTCCCCATTAACCATTTTTTGCTTTGACAGTATCCCAGAACTGTTTAATACATGAACAATAGATTGTAGGATTGACGGTTAAAGCATATTTGTTAAGGTTTGCATTCAGAATATCAACTATCTCCTCAAACCATTCACTTTCAGTGGGTTTCTCAAAAAACACAACTAAATTGTGAGTATCAGCAAACATTAGATCTGACATTGTGTTGGGTTTTGATGAAGAATGATGAAATTGAGTTAGGGTTTATGATTAGAGAGTGTATGCAAGATTAAAATTGATTAAATAAGTGATTGAAACCCTTAATTGAAGTATTTATGAAAATACCCTCAACAGCATTAACGTTCACTAGCAGTTGTAAGTTTATTCCTAACAGCATTAACTTTCAACAACAGTTGTAAGTTTATGCCTAACATCATTAACTTTCAACAGCAGTTGTATATTTATGCCAAACAACATTAACTTTCAACAGCAGTAGTAACCCAACAGTAGTAACTTAGCAGTAAGTTAAGCTTAGCAGCATTAACTTTCCCCAGCAGTAATAAGTTTATGCCTAGCAGCATTAACTTATACCAACAGTAGTAAGTTTATGCCTAGCAGTATTAACTTTGAATCACTAGCATTAACTCTAATTCCATTCTAATTAGCTTTTCCATCATCAAATTAACATTTTAGCTTACAAAATCTCTCTGTATGTTTTTGATTTCTCTCAATTCTTTTTACTCGCAATTCTCTCTGTCTGTTTTTGATTTCTCTTAATTCTTTTAGCTCATAATTCTCTCTGTTTGTTTTTGATTTCTCTCAATTCTTTTACTATTTTTCTATAACACCCCTAAATTTACAATGCAGCAGAATACAACATTGGGGTGATACTTTATAATACAAGTTCACGAGTCACGGTAAACGACTTTAAAAGAAACATTTACTAATAAAGATTACATTCGATTTTATTAAAGTTTCCACAATGTATCTTCATAGGGTGGGAGTTGGTTTCAGTTTGTTATGTTTACCAAACAAATTTAATGTGAAATTTTGTTTACCAGCCAAAATACTTTCCAAGGATTTTTAACTCTTAAGTTATTTATTATTTGTAGATATGGATAATAGAGTCTTCTTGTGTATCGGATCGTTGGTGGACCAAAGTGTCAGAAATCATACCGAGAGCATTGTCATGGAGGAGAAAGGCAGATGAACCATTATGAAGTAAATTTTTTGCAAGGCTCTTTCGTCAGTGTAAACTTTTAATAGTACATAATAAACCAATCCAATCAGTTGTTTGTTGTCCATAACAAAGCATTCCAATATAAGCCCCAAATATGAGGCCGTAGCCCCAACTCAAAGAAGGAGGTTTAGTGAAACTGTATGCACCAAGCAATGAGTTATTTTATGTGAATGTAATCGAGCAGTCCCGACACTGTTTTATCCATAGGAGGGTTGTATAGGGAATATCTAAATAAAAGATCAGCAGCATGTGCGACCAAGAAGAAATCTAGTGAATACTTTCAATCCTAGTGAATGTGTTCGAGAGGCTTCTCTAATTGATCGTGTTCGTGATTTGGAATGCATACGTGAAACTTTGTTGACACTAACCATAAAGAGGTTAAGAGTTTGAAGGACGTAATCACAACCACATCATATGTCGGTTGAAAATCATGAAACAAAAAAAATTGAAATAAGAAGTTGTCCTCACAAATTTGAAGATTATTTACAGTCCACCATCCAGAGGATGAGCCAGACATCAAAGATCACACATCTCCCAAAGAGGTAACCATATGTTTTACATTTGTCACTTGATTTTGTATCTTATTTTGTAACATGTCTATTTAAGTTTATAATTTGTCTATGAATACAATATCTTTATCAGGATGATGGTAATGTTTATTGCTGTGATGATAATGGAGATGTTCCACTCTTTTAATCAATGGACCCCGCGGCAAAGCCTGTTAGTCAACAAAACCGACCAAGACTATATCTTCCTCATTTATTGTGTTGATGGATTTTGCAACATATCACAAACTAAGAGGAAAAGGTGATAGTGAGGTAAAATAAAATTACTATTGTTTATTTATCTCTTGTAACAAGCAACTGGTCAATACTACTAAGTTTGAGGTTATACCTTGTTACAGTATTACAAATACACATATAATTCTAAGCAAGAGGATCAGATTATACAGTTGGTAGATCAGAGACAACAGGATCATATTTCAAATATGGCAGAAGTGGCTGAACAGAAGATACAGTCTTAGAACTAAAGGTTATACAATCATAGGGAGGCTAGGTTAAATAAGATAGCTGAAGAGGAAATACAGTCTGAGATCCAAAGTATTAGTATGCTCTACCGACGGCTACTCTAGCGATGGATGCTCTAACAGTATTAATACGTGCTCTACCAGCATTTAAAAAATACGTGCTCTACCTAGTATTATCTTTATGTGTATTTAATAAGCATGAAGTAAGTATATCTTTCAAATTGATTTATCAACAAAGAACACCTAAAGTTGTTTTTATTTTAGATATGAATGTCATCTCTAAGACACAATATCAACACAAAGAGTTGGTATTTGAAGATTGTGTGGTTATGTTTCTATAATTTGTTTCCTTTTACAAATTCCTCTTTTTAAATACATTAATGTTATAATCTAATTTTAATTTCCATTAATTTTTACACAGGTGGTCACATAGGAGTGATGAGATACGGTTTGATGTATACTTTGATGGACGTTTCTTCATGTGTCCGTTAAAGTATGAGGATGAAACAAATCTAGATTTGAGGATTACCAGGTTCCCCCCCCCAAAAAGTTGTCATTTAAAGAAATGAGAAGACCTTTGTGAGTTGGATAAAACAAAAGAAGACATTATGGAAGTGGTTTTATTGTAAACCCAAATATACTCTTGAAGAAGGTTTGACTATTGTTGAAAATTATAGGGACATAGAGAAAATGTTTGAGGTGGCTAACTTGAAAGGGGCTCTTGATCTCTATGTTTGCCATATTCCTCAAGTTTGCCTAGTTGAATACTATTTAAAAAACTTAGATGTTGTTTTTGAGTCTGATGAGGAGGTTACTTCTATATATAAAGGTCATGAAAAGGCAAATAATGATGCCAACACTATGTCGTTTGAAGAGATTGTTGCATGGGAGAAAGGAAGAACTTCAAAGTCCATCTTTTACCTAAGATAACCCCACAATTTTGGAACCGTAATTCAGTTGGTATTGGCAAAGGCAAGTGCTTTGGATGACTATAAGCTTATGTAAATAGCAAAGATAAAGTGGACTTAGGATGACTCCAAAGGAAGACCCTGATCTAAATAAGAGATGATGGAGATTAGATTGAAAGTAATCTCATAAAACTCTATATCTAAATAAAATTATTGACTTGTTATATTGGTTTTAATTATGTATTAAGTTAGATCTATAACTACGTGTTTTAGTGATTAGCATACCTGTTAAAGGATTGTTACCTAATATAATATTTTAATTATGTGTTTTTTAAACTTTTGTTGGATCGGGTAGCTTTTGTTTAAGTATGCATGTGTGTAACGCCCGTACTTAAACGTTTTTAAACCTAACAGATGCCCAAAACCTAACCAAGGCCCAAAACCTAAAAGGAGGAAAAGTGGACAAGGCCCAAAACCTACCCAAAACATAACACAGCCAAAACCAAAAAAGACCCAAAACCTAACAAGGGCCCAAAAAATAACAATGGCCCAAGACCTAACAAGGCCCAAAGTATAGTAGAGCATTTTGTTAATATAGCTTGATCAAATATTTAATAGTTACACCAAACATTTATTAATTGCATCATGTAACCACCTACTATAATTTAATGAGATTTCATCTATAAGTTTATAAAACTCTAAACCTTGTTTATTTTCAAATAACCTAAAAATAGATTCACAAGAAAGCTAAGGATAGGAATATTTGCTCGATATAGACGACTCTGATCTACAACTTTTAACCCTTTCTCAGTCTTTCCAACATTAGTAACACAAGTTTTTCACAAACTCAAGAAATGGATAATGTTGAAGAAAAGAAGACTAGGATACGAATTCTCGGTCCGACTGGTATTTTAAAGATGATCCCCTACAAGAGTATATTAGAAAACGTAATTTTGATGATGTGAACGAGGATGACGATTTTCAAAGTAGTCTATGGGTTAAGGCGCTTGAGTTATGAATGATCATGAGGAGATCGGGGGTGAGTGTTTTGGCGATATAGAGAGCTACCTCAAGAAAGGTAAACTTGAGATAGTTATAGCAATAATCACTTCTTGTAAGCCAAATGTGCTTTGATGTCGAAATGAAAGTAACACTCAAAGATCCTCAGTCCAACATCGGTTTAACAATTCATCCACAAAGTGATGTCTTCTGAAGATGGTTTAGCAAAGGATATAAAGTATGGACCTGCTTTAAATACTTCGTACTGTATTTTGTTTTGTGATAACCAAAAAAGACTAGTGCTCTTACACATGACAATTAAAGAACTTAGTTAAGATAATAAAAAAAGACACAGTTGTGGAAGATGCCGATGGTGCAAGTAGTAGTAAAATTTAAGATTTTGGAAATAATTATTGTAGTACTTGGACTATGTTTTGTGGTTCGCCAATGAAATAAATAATTTTTGTATGTCCTAAGTTGCATTGCTAATTATTCATGACGCAAAATAAATGAGCTAAATATCACTTATAAACAAATTTTATTTAACTAATAAGCAACTAACTCACATATAATTTATTAGTTTTAACATATTTATTATATCAATTGAATGTATAACTAACCAGCATTAATTACAAGTTATAATTTCGTGTGTACGCATATACCGTCCTAAGAGCAACATTGGGTAGAGGACACATACATTTAATTCAATCTTACCTAAAACCATTTACATTTAATTTATTAACTACCAATTCACATTTATTGCAAAAATTTAGTGCTAATATATAGCTCAACTATAACTAATTTTTTTTATAACATACATCAATTATTTTCTCAAAAAAACAAACAAAGAAAACTAGATGGCTAACGCAACCTTGTGTGTTAATTGCGAATCACCAACTAACGAATACCACTTCGTAGGACCTATACAAACCCCGGACTCAATTCTACTTGTTGTCCGTATTGCGTGTTAGTCATTGGGGGATATTCCGCCAAGTGTGCAAAGGCAGTTCTGTCATTCCTAGATATCTTGGAAGAATCAATACGAATCAAGAAATAGTGATGTCATGCAAGGGCAAGCTCGAAGAATGGAAGTTTGTTTTTATGTTGTAGCACATGTATTTTATTCATTTTGTAAATGTTATGATAGAAATAAAGTTTGTTGGAAATTATTATTTCAAAATCCAGTAACCAATAGCTGTCTATGGTATAATAATTATTATATTTTCTTAATTTGCAATTACCTAATAAAGACAAAATAGACACATATTACACAAAGCTAACAAACCTCATGATATTCGCCAAAGACATAACTTATTCGAACATTTTAATGTCTAGTTAGATTTTAAAGATTAACACTGTATACAGTAGTAAAATCCTAACTATGTGCGATAATGATTTGACCACTATGTGTAACTATCTAGATAAAATCTTGAACATCTATAAAAAGAACCACTTGGGTTATATCTAAACATGAAACTAAAAATCAATAAACCCAATCTACCTAAACCTAACAATGGCAAAGCTTAATCAACTAGCTATTGATTCCAAATCAAAAAACCTTTCTAAAGTTTAGCAAGTCCTATTGTAAGATGGAAAGGGAAATGAAATCGTAGAGCTGCGTATGACCAGGAAATTTGACAAACTTTGCCATGAATCACTGATGCGAGTCAAAGACAAGCGAACCACTTAAGAGAGGAAGTGAAAGAACATGGTATAGCTGCTCAAGGTTCTGATACATGGAATATCTTAGGATACTACGTGTTGAGGATCTCGATAAAGTGCGAAGGACATCACAAGAACCTAATCAAAGAAAACCCAACAAACAAACTCACGTGGAAAGTATGTTTTAACATTGCAAAGAGACCCAAAACGACCGCAAGTGATGTGTCATGTGTATAACACCCTATTTTTCAAGTCATTTATTGGCGATACGGGGAGGGTCCAACGTCGATAAATCCCACATTGTACCTTTGTAATTGTACGCTTCTTTTAAAATTCATAAATGTTAAGCTAAATCGCGTAAGCTAAAAAATAGCGTTCAATGTAAAACGGGCATCAAACAATTAAGCGTTTAACATCAATACAAATTTAAAAATTACTTGAAATAATTATGATCCTTATTCATTTTATTTTTATTGGCTACGGTAATTCAAATACGTTCGCAATAAATAACTTATAGGCATACCCGAACCGCCAAAACATATCTAACGCTTCAACAAATACCCACATTTATACCCAATACATAAAAGTTACAAAAATATATCATATATATCATATATATGCCGAAATTATGGCAATGTATACAAAGTTATATAAGAAAAATCTTACCACTTGGCTTTGGTACTTCACTAGTTCATTAAAATAACACCATACCAAGTTTCTTATTTACTAGAACAAGTGCTTACATGATCTTCCTAAGACCATACAAGTTTTTTGACTAAACTTATGCATACTTTTTGACCAAACATCTTATATACAAGTATTACCAAGTAAGATAAAACATAGATAAGCATTTACACTTAGTGAAAAAGATCAAATCTCTTCCTTCTTGCCCCTTTAAGCCCACGGCATCAAACACTCAACCAACCAAATCCATATCAATTTTTCTACAACCTATACACTCCTACACACATCCCATCCTCAAGATATCTAAGGTAGTTTCCAAGCATTGGATTTACCTTTTTCAAGATTAATCAAGAAAATGGAAGCTAGGGTGTTTCACTTGGAGAAACTAGGGTTTTTCTTGGTTATAATCTTTGGGTATTAAAGGCCTAAACAATGGTTTAGCACTTATCTTGTCAACCATCGCACATCATCTCATATAAGGTTATCTTAAGCCCTTAACTTTTTCATTTATATTATATAATGCACATGTGATGTTTATGTAATGAAATCACCATTTAAAGACATGTTTAACTTGTAAACTTGGACTTTGTCCTAATGTAAATATAGTTTTATGAACATAAAAACACATGTTGTAATGGATGGAAATAAGAGTTATAAATGTGATACATAAGTTACTTTTACAATCTTGGTTAAGCTTAAAAAGTATTAATGCAAAATTAGGGTTTTAAAAGATCACTTAATATGTTATGGTTTATAAAAGTTGTTATGGACTTAATAACTTGAACAAATGGACAATATAAGAACTATGGATCATATAATAATGTATGAAAATTAGATATTAAGAATAGATAAAGAATGGTGGATTATGACAAGTTTGAAAAAAAAAATTTCTATAAACTAAAGTAACATTATGATACAATATAAACACCAATCTTTCTGTTTAAACTCGAACTACAACCTGTCCATTTTACATTTTTATAAAATAGTACGACTCATGAACGATTCCGAAAAGGTAAGAAACTTGTCGAACTGATAAATAACGAAAAAGTTACGATAAAAAACCAAGTATAACTTAATTAAAAAGGTTTTATAAAATAAACTTTCATAAAAACTAATATGAAAACAGCAAGATTAGTAGTTATTAACAAATAATGACATATTTTTTAGATTACCAAAATGTATAAGAATCATGATTTTCAATAAATAATGAAGAAGTTATGAATTTCGTGAGTATTTTTTCGTGTAAATAAAGTTTATAAAGAATAATTTTTTATATCTATGAACAGAAAACACTATTCATGACAGTAAACTTTTATTTTTGTAAACCTTATCACATTGAAGAATTTTCAATAACACAAGAACGTGCACGAAAAGAATCACTAAAAACGGAGCTATAAAGACGAATAAAATACGACGTTTACTACACACGGGTTTATTTAACGATAACTAATTACTATAAAAATAAATTTATAACTGATGTGAACAGTAAAAAAGTACTGTACCCATAGGTCAAAATAGGAAAATACAAATTATGATACTCGCCTAATTACGGACAGCGTGGGCAAAAAGAAACGTTAAAATCGGGCTTAAAACGCAAAAGTTATGCATATTTACGTACACGGTAATTAAAAATGTTTTTACTTATTAACCAATTTTTAAAACCAAAACCAATAATGTGATTGAACTATATAGAATTAAAGTGGTTAATCAAAGTACTATATAACTAGGAGGATCATAAATGAGGCCTCTTCGGGTTGGCCGTAAGATCGACTAGTTGCTGGATTTACGATTTAAAGTGTCCTACTCCTCATCACTTTACACTACATGACCTCCTAATTATGATAGCCCGAACGATAGTATGATGAAACTAACATAGACCTGTATATGATGTTAGTTAATCAAAGCGATATAGTGCTTATACGACCTAATTATAATTATGGTGCATTCGTTCTTTTTACGCGACCTATATCTGCGATATATGGATTATCATAACTCAAACGGTGAGTTCGTAGAGCCCCACATATTTTACGATTTCAATGATTTATAACTATGGGTGGAAAACAAGCTTTGTTTTATAAATTGGGTACGCAAGTGGAATATTTTATTAATTGATTACATGTTTGCCTAAGTTATCGATAACCCAAGTTGAGCCCATTATCATGAACTGTCAATTGCATAGATGTGATGTGAATTAACATAATGATGTATGCGCAATGTATGAAATAGAATCATAATGGGGAAACGACCTCTCCCTTTCGGGGTGACTATCTATTCACCGGGAACGAACGTATAGCCTTCGAATATGTCAGAATTTGGGATGTTTTCGGGTTGAACATCTAAATACGGTAGGACTAGAAATTGCAATATATAATTATTATTGCAAGAAATCGACGAGCTTCAGGTGCATGAGCTAAGGAAAAATTAATCTGGATTTGTGATGACTGCATGAGTTGCATTATCACGGGAAAAGTCCTTGCGGTCCTGCATATAGATGTTTATCAAACCTAAGAATTCACTAACATTATTGTTGATTGTTTTAAAGCAATGTTTATCAGGATATCAGTACATAAGTGGGCCAAGGATACATTGATGATTTGTTTATTGTGAGAAGTCATATCTATGAGATATGGGTTGTATTATGTTTTGGAAACTCAAGTGTTGTGAACCAGTATCTTTGTAATAATAAGTAAGGAACAAGTTAAACTTCGTGCATATTATGTAATCAAATATTTGGTTAAAATTCCTATGTATCAATTTTTAAACGACTTTTTTGGTCGAATCTAGTATATATCTTGTGTTATAGATCATAATGGAAGTAAACACTAACAGTAACAGGGGAACACACGGCATGTTGCATAAAGCAAACAAAAAGTCGAAAAAAACCACACAGCCTGAGTAGCTCAGAGAAGGAGGGTGGTAGGGGATGGCCCCGGAGATCCTTATTCCGCTTGCGACCCCAATTTGGGGGTGTACAGATTTGGTATCAGCGCCAAGGTTATAGAGAACAGGTCAAATGTTTTGCTGGACAATAACCAACTTTCAAACATTGCAGTTCATAAAAAGGGTTATTTATGGACACTAGTTTTTCATAAGGTTAGTTTGACTAGATGCATTCATAATTGATATACGTGGTTATAATATATTACGTATATTACAATAAGAGCCTTATATAATATACACCAATAAGTTGATTTCTCTGCTATCACATTAGTCATGTCCGCTGATTCCGCTGTTACCTATAGCTGTCTGGTCACTCTGATGCACGATCTTGGAGTATTCCATCTGAGGATCCTTACGAGGAGGCTGCCCGACAGTTGTTGGAGCAGGCACCACGTTCTCTAGAGTATGTACCTGATCCCATGGAGCTGGAGGATCATGTACCAGTGTACATTCCGGAGCCTGAGCATCCTGAGGACTTAGTGCCAGCTGAGGATGAGGCACCTACACCTCCACTACCACCATTCTTTTTATCTCCACGTATTCGACCCCCACATACTAGAGCAGCCATGAGGCAGATGAGAGCTGCAGCACCATCCACCTATCATTCACTACTCCTATCAGGGACCCCACCATTGTTACCTATACCTCTACCTGCACCATCCACTAGCCGCAGAGCTAATATTCCCGAGGTTGACATACCGCCTCGGAAGAGACTACTACTTACTACTCCTAGACCTGGTGGTGTGAGGTTCGGAGAAGAGTCAGCTGCTTTTGCAGCTGCGAGACAGCCAGGACCCACTATGGCCCATAGAGTCGTATTACAGCCTTTTTAGACAGTCTAAGAGACCAGGTTTCGAGATACTGAGATGAGGAATGATGACCTGCCTTAGAGATGGTCAACATGAGTGTCAAGATTACCAGGTAGCTGTCGCAGTAAGAGAGTTCGAAGTTTTAACTCACACCTTCACGATGCCCAAGTAAGGATCGTACAGCAGTGAGAGCTGAGATTGAGGTAAAGAGGAGATGAGATACATTCTTACGAGCAAGAGGGTAATTTATAGACCCGTCAGGACTTGGCTAGGTCTTGAAGCTCACTGCAGGGCATTAGAGGCACGAGTTACAGTGTTAGAGACTGAGGTGCGTCGCCACGAGTGGCAGCGTCAGGCTGCAGATGATCTTGCTGTTCAGTATATCATACGTACCCAGGCCCTGGAGGCTGGAGCACACGTTGACACATTGGAGGACACTGGTAGCAGTTCCTAGACTTTGGGTTATGAATGTAAGCTACTATTGTGCAGTCTAAAGTTTTATGGTCACCTTAGTGGGTTACTTCTTACTTGCTATAGGTGGGTTTGGGGAGAGAGGTAATGTACTAACTGCAATAAACTCTTACTTCATCTATTACTAACTACTACTCCCAGCTAGTCAGGCAGTTATATAGGTCTTTTGTTTTGGTTAGCTATCCAGTATAATCTTTTATTTCTGATTAGCTATCCTGTATAGCCTACTAGGTAATAACGGGGTAACGTCCCGGCTATTAGGCTCTAATGTGAGTTTTCATTTTGTAACCTAGTGAAAGGGAATCAATATGTAAACCAAACAGATCATGTATGTTCCAGATTATATATGGAATGGATGTATTATGTTATGTCGATCTTGTGTTGGTTATATATTTCACTATGTGATGTGATCTTATTTTATTTATGATGCATATGTTATGTCACGTTATGATTGTATTGAAATCTAACGGGTATTGTATTTTCTTGTGATTGAAGAAAATGGCACCAAAGAGAACCACAAGGTCAAAACCAGTCACACCAACTCCAAATGAAACACCAACCACAACTGTTACTCAGGCACAACTTCAGGCCTTAATTGATCAAGGAGTTGCTGCTGCAATGGCTGAAGCAGAAGCAAGCAGGGTTAGGAATGGCTACAATAGCAATGGTTCAGGACCAAGGCCAGCCCAAACTGCTCGCGAATGCTCTTACTCTGAATTCTTGAAATGCAAACCTTTGGACTTCAAAGGCACTGAGGGAGTTGTCGGACTCACTCGATGGTTTGAGAAAATGGAGTCTGTGTTTAGCATTAGCAATTGCCCAGCAACTAGCCAAGTCAAATTCGCGACTTGCACTCTGCAAGATGATGCTCTTACATGGTGGAATGCCCATGTTAAGACCACTACTACTGAAGCAGCTCATGCCATGCCATGGGCAGCACTGAAGAAAATGATGACTGATAAATACTGCCCGAGGGGTGAGATCAAGAAGATTGAGACTGAGATGTGGAATCTTAAGGTCAAGGGCACCGATGTGGTGGCCTATAGTCGACGATTTCAGCAACTAGCTTTGATGTGTTCCAGGATGTTCCCAGAAGAGGTAGACAAGATTGAAAAGTATATCGGTGGATTGCCCGATATGATACTTGGCAGTGTAAAGGCATCAAAATCAAAGACCATGCAAGAAGTTATTGAGTTTACAACTGAGTTGATGGAGGATAAGACCCATGCCTATGCTGAACGTCAGGCAGAAAGGAAAAGAAAGAATGATGATCTTTCCAAGAACAATCAAAACCAACAGAATAAGAGGCAGAACACAGGCCAGGCCTACACTGCAGGCAATAGTGACAGGAAACCATACGCCGGGTCCAAACCTCTGTGTTCCAAGTGTAATTACAATCATGAAGGTCCTTGCCCACCTAGGTGCAATAATTGCAAGAGGGTTGGCCATCTGGCCAGGGACTGTAGGATACGGCCTGCTAACAACAACAACAACAACAACAATAATCAGCAGGGCAATGGTTGCTTTGAGTGCGGAGCTCAAGGACATTTTAAAAGAAACTGCCCAAGACTGAGAAACAATGACCGTGGTAATCAAGCTGGGAATGACAGGGCTCCAGCGAAGGTGTATGTGGTTGGAAATGCGGGGGCAAACCCAGACAACGTCGTTGCGGGTACGTTCCTTCTAAACAACCGCTATGCTTATATCTTATTTGATACGGGTGCCGATCAAAGTTTTGTATCTACTACATTTAGCTCCTAAATTGACATCACACAATCTACATTAGATCATTATTATGATGTCGAACTAGCTGACGGAAGAATAATTGGGTTAAACACTATACTTAAGGGTTGCACATTAAACTTCCTAAACCACCAATTCAACATAAACTTAATGCCTGTAGAACTTGGTAGTTTTGATGCTATAATCGGTATGGATTGGTTGGCGAAGTACCAAGCGGTCATTGTGTGTGCCGAGAAGATTGTTCGCATCCCTTGGAGAAATAAAACCTTAATCATACACGGTGATAGAAGTGCTCGGGGAAATGTGATACGATTAAACATCATTTCGTGCACTAAAGCGCAGAAGTACATGGAAAGAGGATTTCCTATCTTTTTGGCACATGTCACTGCAAAAGAGGTTGAAGACAAGTCGGAGAAGAAGCGACTTAAGGACGTACC
>BQNB010016622.1:0-26949 GCA_026074375.1 Tanacetum coccineum | reverse complement strand
CTTATCTCGTGCTGTTGATCTATGAAGTAACATTCCCCAACCCATATTCCGCTGCGACCCATTTTGGGGGTGTTACACATACGAATCATGGCTGCCCTGTGACCTAATGGTGCCTGATCATAGGTAGGGTTAATGGGAGGTGGTGATGGAAATGAAGGTGACCCAGCAGTAAAAGCATCAATAAGTGCCTGGGTAGAAGTGGCCATGGGTGGCTGAGGTCTAACAGTTATCCTTGCTCCACGGCATCCAGGTGATGGTGGTGTAGCAGCAGTCTCATTCTCCTCAAATGGTTCAGTCTCATCAGAAACCTCAAAGGACTCATCCTCCTTAGCTTTCTCATCCTCAGACTCACGCTCATCACGAGGATCCTCGTCATCATCCTTGCTATCCTCAGGCTCATCTGGATAATCAATAGAATCTGCATCAGTATCATCCTCCATCGAATCTGAGTCAGCAATGTATCCAGGTGACTCAGCAATCGATGAAGCATCTTCAGCATATGGTTGTTCCTCGGCCTGGCTGTCATCATCAGCTGGTATGAGATGCTCTGGGTGCTCTGGTTCTGGAGCATATAGTGGTACATGCTCATTCAACTCCATAGGATCAGGTACATAGGCAGGTGACAGTGGGTGTGCCTGCCCTTGTTGGGCGACCTCCTCGTATGGGTCCATATCCGGAATCTCGCCGGCATTCTCGAGTGGGATACCCCATGATGATGGTCTGTTTGAATCGGAAGATACGAACGTATAGGTAACAGTGGATGAAGCGTTGTTTGAAGACATGGCAAATCTGTAATCATAATATAAACTTGTATAAGTATATTATATAATACCATCTGTAATATACGTAATGCATCATAAACACGTATATAAATTATGTAAGCACTTAGTACAACAACTAATGCTAAAATGATGTATGACATGTAAGCATGTATACTAGATGCAAATAAGTAATGTATGTATGTCCCTTTGAAAAACTTTTGAATGACACAACGTTTGAAAACGGTTATAGACCAAGTAAAAATGTTTGACCTGGTTCTCTATAACCTTGGCTCTGATACCAATCTGTAACACCCCCAAAATGGGCCGCAGCGGAATATGATGTTCCGGGGGTATTACTTCATAGATCAATAGCACAAGATATGAGAACGACCATTATAAGGGTCGTTTAAAAACTGATACATTGGATTTAATAAATGGTTCGTACAAATGCCCATAGGCTTAATTGTTTAACTTGGATAAATAAAGATTTCACAACATAACAATATCCCAAAATGTAATGCATGTAAATCTTTATGATAATGTGACTTCAAATGACGACCACCCAATGTATCCATTGACTTGCACCTTATTGACCTGAGAAAACATGTTTAAACTGTCAACAATAATGTTGGTGAATTTATAGGTTTATAAAATTAATGAAGCGGATAGCAAGATTTCCCTGTAATAGAGTAACGAATACAATATCACAAAAATGTATTAAGAAATGCATAAAGCTCATGACACTAAAGCTAAACAATGTATGTATATCAAATACATGTAAATGACTTTGCCCAATGTAGATGTTTAACCCGTAACATCTATGACTACAAATGGTATACATTCGTCGTTTCCGGCCAACCGGTAAACTAGCAAGTGCTACTTGCCCGAACGGGGATGTTAATCTCAAATAGATCTATTCATAACATTCACGCTCACATAATGCAATTTACAATTACATCTATGCAATTAACAGTTCATGATGATGGGCATAGTGGGTTATAGCTACTTAGGCAAACTCGTAATATTTGAATTTAAAATGTAATTGCATCCAGTTTGTAAAATAAACATGATCTCATCCCCGAGATTTAAAAAATGATTGAAAAGTATAAAAGTGGGGATTATAAACTCACATAATGTAGAAGCAAGGTAATGGCACGAAAAACGATGCAAAAGGCTTTATCAGCAACCTATGTATAAATAATACATAATTACTAGACGGAAAAGTACTAATATAAATACTTGTAATCATGTCCCTAGTGTGTGCTTGAACTATATTTAAAATGATGTCGTTTGAAAGTAGTTTCTTGTTTAAAAATGATCAACTTTATCGGGCCAACGTGGTCAAACCGTAAGTATATAATTTACGACTTCGGACATTTAAGAAACTAGGTCATATATACCTTAAAATATTAGTTTGGGCCAGTCTTTGGTTTTGTAACGACCCACTCCGGAAAGGAGGCCGAAACGTCATAATCATGGTGTCATATCAAAGCATAATAAAGGCATAAAGTCATAAATGATAACATAGGACAAGGTGGAAAGCCGGAATCAAACACCGGCTCCCAATTATTAGGTCAACATGAATAACGTAAAAGAAGTCTAAAGGACGAAACATGTGTCCAAGATAGTATAGCACATCAAAATGTCTGCGATAAAAAGAAAGGAAGCTAAATGGGTCACTTCCTAAGCACACACTCTCTCAAGCCCAATCTCCCTCTAGATACCTGCCGTATAAGAAAGAGAAAGAAATACGGCTGAGCATAACGCTCAGTGAACGGATATAATAACAATGTAAGTAATAAGTATGAATCCTGGATAATAAGTATAAAGCAGCGGAAAGATCATGAGTGTCATGAGGAAACCTGGAGAATACGTCATGAAGGAATAGGAAATAAACATGTAAAACATGGTAACGTGAAGTCAAAGATGTCATGAGATATCATGGATAGTATAAACATAAATAATAAGGAATGCCCACGAGCTCATATAATCATACATGTCATAATAATAATGTCGTGAATACATGCATATAATAGAGGGGCTGCCTCAACATGTAATAGAGGGGTGACCTCTTATAATAATATGGGTGGAGGGATCAGCTCCAATGTGATGGGATGTAGAGCACACACCAACCAATCACCATGAACGTGTAAACATGTAAACTAGGATGCACCCATACGCCCCTGAATAATAATGGCCAAACATGAAATATAATCTGGTAACATGAAAAGGGACGCCGCGTGAAATCACTCTCAACGCGAAAGAGTCGTGACACAGGTGCCTCATGTGTCACGGTCATGGTACCTCCATGACTAGGTGGTAAGTCATGTAAATCATGGTCATGCGTATATATAGCTCGGGCAATAGAATAAGTCTTGAAATCAAACATGTAAAGGATCATGGCAAAAGACATAAAAATGGGGAAGCATAGCAGTTCTGGGGATGAATCATGAAAAGAAAGAATGTCCTTACTGAAAGGACGGAATATCCGTACCTTATGTCCAGCAGTAACGGAAAGAGATGGATAAGAAGATGGAAGCTACTCCTGCTTAATGCGATCTACATGTTAAAGGACATATATAAGTTTCCATAATTAAACTTCCCAAAAATAGACTTTCTAAAAATAGCAGGTTTCTATATATAGTAAGTTTCCATAAATAGCAGGTTTCTATAAATAGCAGGTTTCTATAATTAGCAGGTTTCTATAGTATGTTCCATGATTAACATATTCCATGATTAATATGTTTCATGATTAGTATTCTTGTTATATTGTGTACTTTCCAAAAATAGCAGCTTCTAATTATATTAAGTATTCCAACATAGAACTCCCTTCCTTTATTAACTTTCCATAATGATAACTTTTCCGATTTAATAAGTTCCATAATTAAACTTCCCAAAATTAGACTTTATAAAATAGCAGGTTTCTATAATTAGCAAGGTTTCTATAAATAGCAGTTTCTATAAATAGCAGTTTCCTATAAATGGCAGGTTCTCCAATTATAATAGGCATGGTTTCTTAATAGCAGGTTTTCTATTTATGTATTTACATCCAAATCCTTGATCTTACATAAATTTAACGTAATTAGTCCTTTTAGTTATTAATTTAATTAAACAGGATCTTTAATTATCACATTTTGCATAAACAAGCCCTTATAATCTCAAATATGGTATTTTCATACTTAATACTTTAATTACTGAATCATACTTGTACCTTTTACATACTTTACACTTTTTAGTCCCTCAGTTTAAATACATTTCGAATTTATTATATATTATATATAAATTAATCATGTTTAACCCTTAACAATATCAAATGACAAATTATACACTTCCCATTATTTTTTCTCAGAATCTTTACATTATATTACATGCCATAATCTGCCCAAAGTTTCATAAAATTTACAAAAACACCCCCCTTATACTTTTAAAGCCACAAACTGGGTAACCAATAAATGCACAAAACCCTAATTAGAATTTTCCCCTATTATTACTATAAATTTTTTCTACTTTCATTTAGCATGTATTGGACCTGGGAAAAAAAATATAAAAACCATAACCCTAATGGTTTTCCAATATATCCTTCATTTCCTTCATAATTCAAAATCGGCAAGAATTGAAAATTCCACAATAATTATCTAAACCTTTTATACAATTTTTCTAACAATTTATCTGGTTCATACATGATATATAAAAGTCATAAAAATTATAAAATCGAAGCTATAAATTTATTTAGAGCCGAATACAATTCTTGCAATTATTTAGGGTTTAGATCATGTTTAAGCTTAATAAATCAAAATAACGTGCATGGTAATTTTTCTCATGAACATATCAGATGTATATAATGTAAATGATGGTTATAAAAATACCTTGAATAATTCTGGGATGATTTTATGAATTATTGAGTTCGGCTAGGTTATTTCGAATTCAAAAGAACACCATAAATTCGAAATCAAGCTTCAAAAACTAATGGAACCATAATTCTCTTAGCTCCCTTTGTACTCCAAGAACCCTATAAATAATCGTTCCTTGCCCTTGTAAAATCTTCAAATGGAGCCGCCACTTTAATTGTTAGGTTTTGGGAAAGGGTTTTTTAAGTATTACAAATGAAAATTTAATAAAAAGATATACACAATAAAATGCCGAGTTTTTTTGGGTATTCAAGGGGATAAAATCAGATTTAATTTTGCCTAAAAATATTTTATAATTTCCCTAATTTATTTTATATTTAATTGCATAATATAAGTAATTAACTTATAATAAATTTCGGCAAAATGCATAAATATAAGAAATAATTATTTTTCTTGCATAATATAAGATAATTTTAATCTTATTTAAATTTTTAATACTTGTTACATGATGTGCTTTATTAGTTTATAACACTTGATTGAATTTTATTTCATGCTTTTATTAAATTTTCTGACATTAGGGGCATTTTGGTAATTTTGCAATTGTTCTGATTTTAGGGTTTTACACCATGAACCCGAAGTATCTCATCACCTTCCTACGGTATTCTAACCACCTTCTCATGACATACTATCACAAACTTCCTCTTGGACATCAGTATATTCCCCAATCACATCAAAATCCTTCCTCGACTCAACGGTATCAGCGAACTTTCCAGGGTTACGGAAACAATCGAAATTAGGATAACAATACGATATCGATGTCAAGGCTAGAATGCATATAGGAGATTCCTCATATGAAAATAGACGTGGATCAAATGACATAAGAATCCTTTAAAAGAAATGATACGTATATGCACCGAGTGAAAACGCAACGAAAGAAAATCAACAGGCGTACTACGACAAATGAACACAAAAAAAAATATCAATACGAAAGACGGAAATTCTTATACCAATTATAGACTTTACTCGAAAGGCCAAATTAAATAATGTTTTTATAAAAATCAATTTAAATTAAGAAAGTCGCTTTAAGTATAAAAATCATTTTTAAGATTAATAATAATGAAGTTGTCTTTAATGTAATCTTTGAACAAATTCATTCTGGTTGTCATAATATTTAGAGATGGTTTTGATGGTATAATCGTACTTACACTTTGAATCACTTTAAACTGCTTTTTTATAATAACAATAATATCTATTTACAAAGATTATTTTTATACACATTTTTATACAACTCCAACACATTACTTCCAAGGGTTTTTATAACTAGACATCAATTATAAAAAATGTTACTTCAAACAAAGGAACCATAAAAACCAAGAGGGATCGTTTTAAAACACCGTACAGACCCTAACCAATTCTATTGTTTGAAAACGAAGAAATTACCTGAAACCTTATACTCAAAATAAAATCAAACGAACGCGTACAAGAAAACTCATGCCCAAGATGTTTACGTACCCAATAGAAAAACGTAGGTCTTATCCAAAATAACGATCAACAAAGCAAACCTAAAAGTAACAATACTAACATGTCGCCAACGGGTTACGAAAACCAAGGGGTATACAAAGAAGAGAGTAATGATCCACACTAATACGTTAGGAACAATTAGTGCTTAAAAGAAACCTTTGATATCATGCACGGAGTAATTCAATTCAACGATACAAAAAGAAATACCGAAAAGCGCCTCCCTATATCCGAAAGAGCAGATCCGAACAAACAATTGAGCAACGAGCAACCACAATAATAATAATAATACTAGGTATCCGCAAATACTAGATAGAAGAGAAACTTACTATATATACAACTCAATTTAAGATATCCTCCAATTAGGGTAAGAGAATAATTCTCTACCCATACCAGCATCCTTATCATGGATACATATATTAAAAAAACATATTACACTACCACCTTACAACCAAACACTAAAAAAGCAATCATTAGTAACAAGGGTCTAGTGTGTGATGACCTTTATAATTATGTTGGCCACCATAATTATAAGTGTCTCTTTCATTAGTGTAGCTTACATTTCAAGAATTACCATTTCAAATCATAATTCACCATATTAGCACATACACCATATTGCAAATCTTAAACCCACTCAAAAAACCTTAAAACATAAAGATGCTATACAAATAACTACTTACTTATACAAAAAAAATCGAATGACATAAAGAAATGAAAGTCTCGCAACAATTCCCAAAATACAAAATATCTAAAAGAAATAATCAATAACAACATAACGAGGTAAAGGACGGGATAAAACTTATGCTGCGGCTTGCTTTGGGTTATGACTTTGCCTCCGAAAAGAAACCACCCAACTCCCGCGGGTTCAGTCCCTTATTACGCGCATCCGACAACACAGATTCAACCTATCCTTATCTCCTTCGATTCACAAGAGGCTCCTTATAACGCTTACAAAGTCCAGTTGGGAAAACAGTTCTCTTGGAGACTTCTTACGGGTGGGGGAAACATAGCTAAATACTAAGAAAGTATACATATAATATCAGATATGGTAGCAAAATTATCCTAAATGACAACTTAGCAAAATATGAGATATATAAGCTATGCAAAAATAGAAGGGAAGCATAGCAGTTATAAAAATAAACACTTGAGCCCTAAATGCATCTACATGAAGGACCCCTAGGTTATAGTCTAGGCTCAACCACCTACTTCTCTATAACCATTTGGCTCTTGATACCAATCTGTCACCACACCGCCAAGGCGGCAAACGCGAAGGCGCGGCGGAAAGGGATGCATACAACACATTGGCGTCTATATAGGGAGAAAAACTAACAAACATGCATAAAAATACAAGGTATAGACACGCAGTGTCATGAAAATACCCAAACACATCAACAAAATCCAAAAGGCGTCTGACATTGAAATGAAGGCTGGTTCATGTCAATGTCATGACATGCAAACATTCATACATCCTAACAAAGCAAACAAATACATTCATCATTCAACAAAAACAAATAAGATATCTAGATAACTAAACTTCGCCAGCAAGTCCTTCGGTCCATCTAGCACTTTTCCTAACGTTAACCTTCATCCTGTTGAATACCTAAAAATGATGCTTATACGTTAACACAATGGTTGGTGAAAAACATAGGTTTTCAGACACACATATTCAATCCATTCCAAAATAATTTATCCCATTTACTGTGATTATAAACAATAAGTACTGCATGGAAATTATGCTAACTAACATACAAGCTAACATGGTAAATCCAATCAACATCTCAACACATTTGGGTAGGCTTACCCATTCCCCCACTCAACTATTTCTAATTAATAATCGATTACTCTTCCCTGTCCTCTTGACATGCCAAACACAGTACATGCAAGTAAAACCACCAATATTGTCATGCCAAACACAGTACATGCAATTCAATCCACCAACATTTCCAAGCCAAACACAGTACATGAAATTTAATCTAATCAATCACTCAGACACCAAGCAGATGACTCTAATCCGCTCTTGGATACATACCAAATACCTTTTTCACTCTGCTAGGACATGGAATACCCGCAAGAATCCTCCTGACTAGGCAACAATTTCTTCACTAATCGGCCATGGGTACCCGCAAGTAACCCTCCTGACTTAGTTCACATCATCAATATCACATCACATAAACATGTAGCACATAACGCATATGTCACATAATAGTCCTTGCATTTTCACTAACACATAATCACAGAATTTAAAACTAATTTCAAAACACTAATTGCATGTCATCTTCCACCCCAAGTTTAAAATGAAATAAAAAGTGGGACTATGTAACCTCAATATGAATGCTCAATAGCAACTTCCCAATTCCTATCACGCCAACTATTTAAATAATATATAAACGGTTCACCGCGACCCAAGTTAAAAGCTTCGTTCCATGTAACACACATAGGATGGATATTAGGGTTGATTAAACCATATGGGGTCACCCCGACACCAATGCCCAACCTTAACCTCCTCATTAACACATTTCACATGTTAACTATAATTTTATTCAAAATGCCAGAATTTTAGTGTATCTTTCCTAACTGATAACCTCCTTACTTGTGAGCTTCATTAATTTATACAAAATTCACCTAAGTTCATTTATGAGTTTACTAACCACCTTGTGATGACTAGAAGCTATCAGAATCTTCCTTGTAAATCCTGCTAGCAAAAACATGATAGTTTATCAAATGGACGTGAAGACTTCCTTTCTAAATGGCGAGCTTAAAGAAGAAGTCTATGTCAGCCAACCTGAAGGCTTTATTGATCCAGATCATCCACATTATGTCTATCCTTTGAAGAAAGCTCTCTACGGGTTGAAGCAGGCACCACATGCATGGTATGACACTCTGTCAAAGTTTCTCTTGTCTCAAGGATTCTCCAAGGGTGTAGTCGATCCGACATTATTCATTCGGAAAACAAGCAAACATACTCTCCATGTTTAAATATATGTTGATGATATCATATTTTCCTCGGCTGATCCTCGAGATTGTGACCGTTTTTCAAATGAAATGAGCTCTAAATTTCAAATGTCGATGATGGGTCAAATATCCTTTTTCTTAGGTTTACAAATTTCTCAGAATCCTAGAGGCATTTTCATAAATCAATCTAAATATGCTAAAGAGATTATAAAGAAATTTGAACTTCATAACAGTGACCCTGTTGACACTCCCATGGTTGATCGGACCAAACTGGATGAGGACCTCTCAGGCATCCCTATTGACCAGACTCGATATAGGGGTATGATTGGATGCCTGATGTATCTCACAGCCAGCAGACCTGACCTAGTTTTTGTAGTGTGCATGTGTGCTAGATATCAATCTAAGCCCACTAAAAAGCACGCACCATGAAGCAGTTAAACGGTCTTTCCGTATCTCCAATGATCCATAAATATGAGGTCTTTGTATCCAAAAGACAACATCATGTGCACAAACCTGCATACGCAGACGCAGAGATAAGTTTGGTGATAATTGGTGAGTTGTTAGTGGGCCTGCATGTTTTCAAGACACTCGAAAAGCACATCTGGTAGTGCACGGTTCCTTGGTGATGAAGTTATTAGCTGGTCCATCAAAGAATAAACTAGCACGAGAAAGTCCATGCGTCTACAAGGCTGGAATACCATCAGCGATGTCTGGTTGCTGTGCCCAAATCCTATGGATGCGGTCTCAATTATCGGATTATGGCTTGCTATAATCACATCCCTCATGTATCATTGACAACAAGAGTGCCATAGCTACTATGCTGCATACAACGTCCAGCACTCCAGGTCTACAAACACATTCGACATCCGACACATGTTTATCAGAGAACTAGATAGAGAAGGAGTGTTAAGTTGTATTTCCTATAGCGCACAGATTACAACTTGGGCGGATATATTCACTAAGGCACTGCCCAGAGAACGATTTGAATTCATTCTCCTGCGGCTTGGCATGAAGAGTATGAAGCCAGAGACACTCAAACGTCTTCAGGATGATAAGGATGAGTAACGGATTTGCTTCAAGTATCCTATGTAAAAAAATTTATTGGTTTTGTAAAAAAAACAATATTCATCATCAAAAAGAAAATACAAAAATATAAAACCCACAAAAATCCATAAAAATCAGAAAATATAAAATACAAAAAAAAAGATTTTCCAAGACATGTCTTCCGTTTATCGATAACATTTACGGACCTAGAAATGTCATTCAATAATGACACATGCCTTTAAATGAAGCTCGAACGGAAGTTCAAACTTTTCAAAACATGTCTAAATGGCTTGCAGTTATTTCAGACTGCAACCCGGTTTTCAAAATGAGGAAAGATCGTCGCCAAAAAGACGGTTGTTCCTAACAACGGGTGATTAAGTTCTCCCGGGCATGGATTACTTTATATCCGTGCATCCTCGATCTAATGTACGCTTCAGTGCATTATTTCTTGATTAGGAAGAGAAGTCTTCTTTTATCCTTATAATTTTTCCGTCTATGATTCTTTAGAAAATTATTTGGATGTCACATGGTGGTTTAATCTTATTGTTGAAAATCAATCGGACTTGAATTTCATAAAATTTGACACTCAATCAACGACTACAGCTCTTTAAATAGAAAACGGGTCATTGTTTGAGGGGGAGAGTATTGTTCAAATTTATGGCATCTAACGGGCATTTTAACACATTGTATACATCATTGAGATAGGTTTGATAACTAAAGGGGTTATGGTTTAAGGGGGAGTTAAACTTGAGTTAACTCAACAAGGGCCAAATGTGTCAGTTATATGCAAGTAATAGGTTCTTATGTGCTAGTTTGCTAATTGTATCCTAGGGCAATAAAATATAAAGGACCAATTGTGCCTCTTATGCAATTTAATCAATCCCTTAGTAGCTATTAAACCTTAAATGAAAAGAAATAAGAAAAGGAGGGGCCAATTCTGTCAATTGATGAAAGATGTTCCTAGGTATAGAAGTAGGACCAAATATGCCATTAACTGAAACTTAGGATTAAGTATAAAAGGTCATTGCGTTTTGACTTGGTCAAAACTCTCAAATCTAGTCAAACCTCAGTCAAACCTCTCTCTTATTTTCTCTCATTGCATTTTGCCTAATTTGTAATCATTTGTGATATTTCAAGCTTAGGTATTAAATGTTTAATGTTCTCTATCATTTTACTATGAATTACCTAGAATATCTTGGCCAGAAACTCATTAAATTGCTTGTTTTTTAGGAATCTCGTGCGAAATAACTATCCGAATCTTGGTTAGTATTTCTCGTTATGTTTTGACTGCTGGGATTTCGTTAGATTCTTAAGTGATGCTGTTCGAAGTCCTAACTGATTCCCGACCGTCTAATATTTTTCCGTGTGATTTTTGCTTTTTAGTTTGATCGTGTTAAGTCAAAAACGGGTTCGTATATGTATGGAGGTAATGCCATTTGTTGTTGTTAAAAGGTTTAGTTGGAGAGTAGACACAAAGTCTGACTCTGTTGTGTATTAGAACCCCTGTTTGAAAGTTAGAATCTGCGTATAAAAGCATCTTGTGCGTTTGCTTAGGAATTCTTGTTTGCGTTTGCTTAGAATTTCTTGGTTGCGTTTAGGATTTCCTGGTTGCGTTTGTGAGGATTTCCTAGGTTGCGATTTTACTTAAATATCCTAGTTCGTTTTGAGTGATTTCCATGAGTTATCTAAATTCTACTCCCACGCAACAGGTGAGCTGTCAAAATAAACAAACTAAAACAGAACGACCCTGCAATAAATCCCATCTACAGACATCTACCAAAAGCTTAAGTCCATTTTCACAACAACTCAGGCTATACCAATAAGCAAAATAAGATAGAAAAAGGAGATAAGGAAAATGAAGATAATTAGAAGAGAAAAAAGAATGGTGGAAAATACATACACACACACACACAAGTGATGAAATGGTAACCACATCCCTCTCCATGTGTGGAGAGTTCTATATTATACCCTTGAAGCCATGAGTGGCTTAATGGCTTTCTAACTTGGGCCGGGCTTGGCTAAACTTGGGCTTTGAGCCCGAAACATGGACAATATTAGATTACAATCCAAGCCCGTTGAACCCGACTAGCCTATTACTTAACAAGACTAATTACGACTAATAAGACCGATAACATTCTTGTTCGACTTATATAAAATTAAGGCTAACAATCTCCCCCAATGTTGAGGTCTCTTTCTCCACACTCCTCCTGTACCATCGATGACGGATGAGATGTGACTTTTGACCGTTTTAATGCTCTTGCACTTGTTTTGGTCCTTGGTCTGTTCGTAATGGCTTTATTCATTCATGCCTCGTGATCTTGATCTTGAGCCTTTATCGTTTTTTTTGACTTTGATTCTTAGATCGTTATCGTTGTTCATCCCTAACTGAATCATCTTAGATTTACTTTCTAGACCAACTTGTGTTGGGTGGATAACACTGACCAACATGCTCATACTTGTTACATTCTTGTTTGACATATGATTATAAGTCTAACAACCTCCCCAATTGATGATTCTTTATTTGACTTTGAGGCTCTTTGATGGTGGGGACGATTAGAATCAACTATCTTGATGTTGAACGATTGACTTTGAAAGCTTGAGTATGAGCATGTGGTTTATGAATCCGACTTCGCTGGAATGAGGCTGCAACACCGTCGTCTAAACCTGAATAAACAGTTTAGCAATAAAAGTATTAATATGGCTTTGTCATTCATCTTGACTTCGGTTGCATTAACCTCCGGTTTCCCGTTTTATAGTATAAATACTATACCTGTGATCAGGTAGATTCAAAGAATCTCCTTGACAGGGTTTCCAGCTCAAAGCGTAGGATCTTCTAACACAGATGTATTAGATTCACCATGCTTGCTAGTTCTCATTACCGGAACGTCTCAAAGCAGACAACACGGTAAGAGTGAATCAGATAGTTACTATCTTTCTGATTAAGTCGTCAATTCATTTACTGGACCAAAATTGATATCACAGTAGCCACAAGCTCGAATCATGCAGAATCTTGCAAGTCACCTACCAAGAGCTTGTTTGATGTTGGCTCAAGCAGGATTTCCATCTTCACTGTGAATACTTAAGTATCACTCGGATGTTCTGGCAAGATCTCAAGGATAATGCGTAGGACTCTGTATTACAAACAGGAACTTATGGTGTTTCAACAAGAGTATTTTGACATTGTGTCCTAAGATGAGATTTATACATTGATCTCCTTCGCTGCTCTAGACTCGATTTGTGCACTTTGGTTTTTAGTTAATCGGAGGCGGACGACTGCCACCTATTTAATATCAACAATCTCGGAGTGAGATGTCAATAGATAACGTGTGTATCTCCGTGACAAATGAGACAAGTTTCTTTTGAGAGAAACCCGAATGGCTGGGAAGGGTTGTGCATTGCATCACTGGGTCCATGATGTCGTCTTCAATATCAACAATCATCATTGTGATTTTGATAGATTATGTATTGACCCGGTTTCTGCCTAAGTTGTTTGGAGGGCTGCTTTGTTTTCACCCTTTATCCATACATTTCTTTTTATTCTTCAACCCCTTCAATGCTTACCAAGACGTCATTACTAACACCTTGTTGTGATTGTTCCAGTGTTAGCTCAATCTTAGTCGGCATTCTTCCTTCCTTTTTACTCATTTCATCCTCCAATCATAACCTAAGAACTGCATTTCTAACTATGGAGTGATCCTGGGTAGATCCCGTCCGTTCTGGTTGATCGTAGGACGTAATCCTAACCAAACCATCTTATGACTTTAGAATCATCGTGAACTACAATAGGTTGTTGGGTATGAGATCGAACCATAAAACCATTTTCTGACATTGTTATTTTCAAATACTCCCCCTACACATGTGCTCCGAGATTCGAAATTGTTTAGCACATGAAGGAAAGAGTTGCACTTAGAGTCTTAAAGATCACATTCTTCTATATCATATTTTAATTACAATTTTCTCCCCTTATTTTAAATAATAAAACACTTAGTATTTGAAATACCAATTGATTAAAATTTGACATGAAAAATTCCATGGGGAGAAAAATTATACCACATATTGCATAATTCAGAATTCCAACAGCACCCCTTACAACAGTAGTTGTGGGATACCAATATTTATTAAAACTTGACATTGGAATGAAAAATTGATATGACACCACAAAATGTTGAAGACGGAGTGAGATGCCTTAGTGAACAATGTATATTGATAATTGACATTATAAGTTTCCACATTTTAATTTCACAAGATGTGGTTGGATACATAAAATTGACATTTATGTGATGTATCCAACACATTAAAAGGCTTTGTTTTAAAAAGCTCCCCCTCAGAAAATGATTCACATACAATGACATTCTACGAACGACAATTTCTTGAAAATTATTCGAGGAAGGGAGTGTTGAACACACGATTTTAACAAATACCACTTTTTATGGAAAAAAAGAAAAAAAAAAGACCACAAATTATATTGTAGACAATTTTGACATTGAAAGTTCTTTTTGAAAAATTGTGTTCAACAATTTTAAAAACATGATAGAAGACTTCTCTTCTATTTTAGAGTAAGCGCACTGAGGCGTACACTCCCCTATAACATTCGGGACCGAGTTATGCACTGAAATGTACATAAGTCATTGAGAAAATTTTTTAGAAATGACATGTTTTGAAAGCATTTGAAACTCTCGCTCGAACTTCATTTACACGCCTGTCGAAGTTAAATCAACATTTTCTTAGGTACGTAAACTGTTATCGATTCGCAAGAGACATGTTTCGAGAAGATTCTTTTGGTATTTTTGAAATTTTCTGATTTTGTATTTTGTTTTCTAGGTTTTTATATTTTTTGTATTTTCTTTTTGTTGGTTTTATATTTTTGTATTCGTCTTTTTTTCAAAATTTTTTTTTTTATATTTTTGTATTTTCTTTTTCATAGATATTTACAAGTTCGATGTTTGATAAATCAAGCAGATTCGTTTGCCAGAACCTCCGGTTCTTCTGGAGTCAAACATCTCATACCGAGTCGTCTGACGAGATACTTAAACCTATCTTCGAATAAGGCTTTAGTAAACAAGTCAGCTAACTGGTATTCAGTTCCGACAAAGAATAATTCAACAATACCCTTTTCAACATGTTCCTTTATGAAGTGATATTTGACATCGATGTGCTTGGTACGGGAATGCTAGACTAGATTGCACGAGGTGGCTATGGTTGCCTTTGAGTCACAATACATAGGTATTTTATCAAAGTGAAAGCCATAATCTGTGATCATAGAACTTGACCGCAACACGCAGATAAAGACACATACTCGGCTTCTGCTAAAGACATTGAAGTGCAATCCTGCTTTTTGGACGACCAACTGACTAACTTGTCACCACCTAGAAATTGTATGCCACCAAATGTACTCTTACGTGAATCGAGATAACCCGCGTGATCTGAATCTGAAAAAGCAGTTAGTTCGAAACCGGTGTCCTTCGGATACCAAAGTCCCATATTAATGGAATCTTTGAGGTACTGAAAGATCCGCTAACCGCAGTGAGATGTTTCTCAGTCGGTTTCGCTTGATAGCGAGCACAATAACATGTTGCATGTACAATATATGTTCTACTTGCTGTTAGGTACATGAGTGCTCCGACCATACTATGATATTTTGTTTTGTCGACTGGACTCAAGTCATCATCTAGGTGTTTCGTAGCCATTGGAGTACCAATGCTATCACATGAGGTCATACCATGCTTTTTAAGTATCTCTTGAGCATACTTAGCTTGGTTTATAAAGATACCACGAGGGGATTAGTGGATCTGAATTCCTAAAACGAATTTCAGCTCCCCCATCATAGACATATCAAACTTGTTGTGCATTAGTTTTTCAAATCGTTTTGAAAGTTTTGGGTTTGTGAAACCAAAAATAATGTCATCAACGTAAATTTACACAAGCAATATGTCTTCCCCATGTTTAGTTATGAACAGAGTTAGATCAATAGAAGCTTTTGAGAATCCTTTGGATACCATGAAGTTGGAGAATTTATCATACCACGCTCTTGGTGCTTGTTTGAGACCATATCATGCTTTCTTGAGACGGTAGTTTTTATTTTTTTAATTGATATTGTAAGTTGCGTGTGGTCGAGGTGGGCGGAGGGGATCGGTCTGGGTGATGGAGGGTCTTTGGGGGGTAGGGGCGGCTGTGGTTGTGGGGGTGGTTGAGGGCTTATGGGGGTAGGTTGGTGGGGGTGCGGGAAGAGGAGGCGATGGGTAGTCCCTTGTACGGATCGGGGCGGGTGGGTAGCTTGAGGCAGTTCGCCTCTTGTTTTAGGGAGTGGTGAGTTTGTTAGGTAGGTTTTTTTTTTTTTAATATTTGTTTTTTTCTTTTATTTTTTTTTTATTTTTTTTATTGTTATTATTTTTGCTCTTGTTATTTTTTATTTTTTTTAGCTATCTTTTTGTGCTGGAGGTGTGTGGTGAGGGTTAGGAGGGGGGTGGGGTGGGGGGGGTGGTTGGTTGAGTGCGGGGAGTGGTTGCCGTGGGCTTTTGGTGGGGAGATGGGCGTTGTGGGCTGGGGTGGGGAGGTTGGGGGTGGGGGTTGGGTAGCGGGGGGGTGGTTGGTTAAGGGAATAGGAGGGGGGTTGTGGTGGGGTGGGGTGGGGGGGAGTGGGGGCGGTGGTGGCTGTGGGGATTGTTGGGAGCGGGGAGGGGGGGCGGTGTGGTTCCTGTGTGTGTATGGTGGGGGGGGTTAAGTGTGGCTGGGTGGGGGGGTTTTCGGGGGGGTCGTTATGTTATCGGTGCGAGGGTGCGGTCTTGGGTGGGGGTGGGTGGTGTTGTTGGGGGGGGTAAGATATAGTGGGGGGGGGCTGTGGGCGGGTGTGTGCGGGGGAGGGGGGGGTTGCGCGGAGGGGGGGGGGGTGTTGGGATCGGGCGATGCGCGTGAATGGGAGGGTGGGGGTGGGTGAGTGGGTGGGAGGAGCTGGGGTGGTGTGGGGGTATTTGTGTGAGGGGGGGGGTTTGGGGGTGGAGGGGGAGAGAGGAGAGGGGGATTGTCTGAGGGATGGGGGGATGGGGTTTAGGGATGAGGTGGGGGTGGGTTGGGGGGGGTGATGCGTGGGGGGGGAGGGGGTTAGGGGGTGGTGGGAGTTGCGTAGAGGGGGGGGTGGGGGGTGGGGTGGGGGGGGCGCGTGGTTGGAGGGGGCGGGGGGTGAGGGTGTGGGAGTGTGGGGTGGTTGTGGTTGTTGGGTTGTTGAGTTTCTGATTGTTGGAGAAGGTGTTGTGTTGTAGTAGGGGGGCGGCAGAGGCGGAGGGGGTTGGGGGGGGTGCGCGCGGAGGGGGGTGCGTGCGAGATTGGTGGGTGTTGGTGAGGTGGTTTGGGGTTGGGGTTGTGTTTGGGTTGGTAGGTGTCCTATTATTGTTGTTTTGGTTTTGGTTATGGTGCGTGGGTTAGTGTGGCGGGTGGGGTGGGGGGAGGGGATGTGTGTGGCAGTGTGTTTGGTTTTGTTTGCGAAATGGATTTTCTCTTTGTATTAGTTTTTTTTTTTTACTCTGTTTGTTTGTTTTGTTATTTAAATAACATTACAACAGGACTTTTAAGCAAAAATGAGTCTCAAATTTCTGAATGATTTTTCATAACCTGGAGTAAGCTAAAGGATTAAACTTGAAATAAGTTACACGCTAAGATCAATCTCATTCAAACTGGTTCATATAGTGCTGTGAAACCTAAAAAGTTGTGTGAACAGTATTCGGAATTAGCCATACGGTGAGCCAGTAATCACTTTTACCTTAGAAAGGCAAAAGTGGCTCAAACCAACACTTTATGATGGTTTAATGGCAAGTTTATTAATCCAGGACCATGACCTACAAAATGTACCTATCATCTAAGGAAAGACCTAGTGTTCTAGACCGATAGTTAGCTGGCAGGAAAATGATGAGAAAATGAAGAGATGACCAGTGTGTGTGGAAAAAGAGGATTAAGGCGAATCAAGTGCATACCTCCTAATTATTCCAAAGAGAACTTCCTCGCAACTTTCACACCACAGACCCAACTAACCCCTGAACAAGTATTTTGGTCCATAGATCTAGAAAAACGTAAGGCCGAAGAGCTAAAGGCAAATACCCCACCCTTGCCAGTTTTACCACCTGCGACTGTGTATCCTCCCAATACACCTGTCCATCTGGTCCCCCGAACGCTTCCAACCACAAGTCAAGTAAATATTGGTCTATATGTAATTACTCAACTTTTTTGGGACTTTGAAAAGACTTGTAAGAAACGAATTACACCAACGGGAATAACTGAAGGGGAAAGGGGTTTTGAGCAAACTAAACGGTGTTACTTAACGGAAGTCATTCCATTTTTCAATCTACTCAAAGAACATTTTGACAGTGTTCAAAAATCACTTGTCACTGAAGTTAGAGCAATGAAAGCAGTTTTTGAAAATATGGAAGCGGAAGTGGACCAGAATGCTGTAGACAAAAAATGTGGGGAGATTGAACGTAGGAATCTCCTCATCATGAATGAGAATTTAATTGCTGAATGCTTGTCCAAAGATGTGTTTTATACTGCAACTGATTCTGTGTTAAATGTATCTAGATTTTCTGACATGCATGATGCACTCACTATTGCTCAAAATCGTATTGCCGACCTTGAATCTGAAAATTTTAATCTGAGAAACAAGATTCAAAATGATGATCACGACTCAATGATAAAACACTTTTCCAAACTTGAAGTTGAACATTTCAACTTACAATTAAAGTATCAAAATCTCAAAGAACGTTTTGGAAACAAAAAACCAGTGACATCTTCGGATGATCCGTCATTTGACTCACTGTTTGTCATCGGGCAACTAAATGAACAGATTCAAAGTCGAGGCAATACGATTCGTGAATTAAAGGAGAAAATCTCTCGCTTAACAATGAAAAATAGTGATGCAGATCCCATTTTTGACCCTAAGGCCTTAGTTTCTCAGAACAAAGATTTAACTGCAAAACTTAATGCCCTTCACGATCTCAATGAACGGTTTAGGGCAGAAAATGCAAAAGTTAAGCAGCATTATAAGGAATTGTATGATTCAATTAAAATAACGCGTGCTAAAACTAATGACCAGAAAAACTCTTTGTTAACTGAAATTGAGAATCTAAAGACCCAACTCAAAGGGAAAATGCCTTGTGTCACTATTGATGTTAAAACACCAAAGGTTTCTGCTTTTGAAAAGTATGCAATTGATGTTGAACCAATTCCTCCACGTCAAAGAAGCAATAGGAATGTTCATCACGGTTATCTCAACAGCCTTAAGGATACCTTAGATACACTCCGTGAGATAGTTGAAGAGGCTAGAAGTGAACTACCTTCGGATAGTAATCTAGACTATGCCTGCGTTTACACTAAACGGTCTCAGGAACTATTAGCAAATGCAAGTGCCTCATGTCCTAAAGCGGTTAACAAACGAGATAAATTCATTGCTACTACACCTGTCACTAAGAAAAAGCGTGTAACCTTTGCTGACCCATTGGAAACCTCAGGCAACAACACACCAAAACATGTCAAGCAACAATCAGTTCAACCAACTAATGTTCCTATTCTTCCTTCTACAGGAGTAAACACTGCCACTATAGCTAGCGGGTCAAAGCCTAGGAGCAATACAAAGAAAGATAAGACCTTGCCAGCTAAAAGTGTGCCCAAGAAGAAAGTAGAAGACCACCCTAGGAATAATAAGTCGAAACTGAGCAAAAAGAATCGTGTTGATTCATGTACTAGCGTTAGGAGTACTGTATTTGATACGAATTCTAATTCACTTTGCAAGACATGTAATGAATGCATTAATTGAGATAGTCATGATAAATGTGTTGATAAGTCCTTAAAGTTTTCCAAACCAACCCCAGTCAAGAAAATCTAGAGAGTCAAACAGGTTAAACAAACATGGCAACCCATAGGCAAACTATTTACCACCGTAGGACATCATTAGAAGCCCACTGATAAAACATTCCCTTTAGGTGCACAATGCCCTTTAACTAGGAAAACTACACCTAAAGTTGCGCCGGTAAAAATATGGAAGCCTACTGGTAGAATAATCCTGTTAAGAGGACAATGCCCTTTAACTAGGCCTACTGCACTGATAGTGATGTCGTTCTTGAGAACCCTTCAGGCATCATCATGCCCTAGCCCACCCAAAGTTGGTGTGCGTCATTCACTCACGGACATCATTGTGTTGTACGGCCTTTCTAACATGTGCTGGACATCCATCATGGAGATTATGGGGATCCTAGGTATCAACTGCTTATTTTCGTCTCTTTGTGTTCAAATGCTAGTGTAGGTCGTATAATTCGTTTCCTTTGGTCAATTGGACTCAGTGCTACTCCACACCCCACATCAATTCTCATCAACCCTTCCTTACAAACCTAAATACACACAACCCCACATCAACCAAACACCCCCCACACCCACCTCCCCCCCCACCCCCCCCCCCCCCCCACCCCCCCCCCCCCCCCCCCCCCACCCCCCCCCCCCCCCCCCCCCCCCCCCCCCCCCCCCCCCCCCTCCTTACACACGCTGTGTATGTAGAATTGTGCCTTGGGAGGGGTTTGCAAAGATAAGGAGAACGAACCATCACTTGTAGTAAGTGCTGTAGGCTCTAGTTAAAGGGCATTGTCCTCTTCCCTGGCTTATTTCCCATACTTCTACCACAAAACCTAACCCAACAATCATAACCATCCACCCTACCCCCAAACCCACCACCCCCCCACCCCCCCCCCCAAACCCCCCCCCCACCCCCCCCCCCCCCCCCCCCCCCCCCCCCCCCCCCCCCACCCCTCCAAATTTTCATATTTCCTCTTCTAACCTTATTCAACAACGTCCTATGAACTCTTCCATTGCTAGTTCATCATCCAAAAAGCTCAAATCCATATTTATATCAAAGGTATTCTGATTTTAAATATTTAATTAGATTATTGATCAATTTGAGCTCTAATCTAAGCTTAGAGACTTAGAGAGCTTATAATGAGCTTATGAGACAGTGAGATGCTAGAAATGTTTCTTTACAATCCCGTAATCCTCTTTAGTTGGCTTGGACCAATGAGATGCTAGGAATGACGTTTTCTTTACTGAGATGGCATATTGCACTTGGAATCATCTTTTGGCCACGTCAATTTCATTTTACCCTTTGATTTTAACGTAGGGTCAAGTAGAGAAGATGATGAACAGTAAAAGCCACTTTTCTTGCGTTTTTACTTTTTATAAAAGGTGCGTTTGATTTATTTGACTTGGGTAAAAATCGTTTGACTTTGGGCTTATACAAAGGGTTTTGGGCCACGGGTAAGGTTAACAGGTTTAGGTTTTTGGGTTAATAAAAGAAGTTAACGATTGTTAGGGTTTTAGGGGCTTTTTATGAATTTTTATTTAACATTAAGGGCTTTTTGGGAATTTTGAAAGGTTTTGTCTCCTGGTAGTTGACCATTGTTGACTATGAGTTGACTTTGAGCTGACTTTTGTACTTTCTTGCTATCAAATCCCCGGCTTTTGTATACTCTTTCCTTTCCCGTGTCCGTGTTTGTCTGGCTTTGACCGTTTTCTTGCGATATTTGCATTATCCGTACCTACATAATCATAGAGACAAAACGGATATGTGATTTCTCACATATCAGCTTCCAAAATCCATATTTCGCATGTTCATGGGGCCTTTTTCTAGTTATGGCACAGGGCCTATCAAATTTACGGGACGGCCTTGGCAATTTACATGTCAGATGGCTAAGTATGATTCCTATAAAGATTGGTAAACCCATGATATTGGACTCGTATACTAGTACCATGTGCTTGGACTCATGTGGACGTAGTTACTTATGCTAGAGCTTTGATACAACTTAATGCGGGTATTTGTCGATCGATAGCTTGGTTGTGGCGGTACCTAAGTTAGATGAAAGTGGTGATGGGTTTCTTGTACTCTAACTAGATTAACATAAAGCTAAAACAAAAATTAATCTAGGGAAATAAGGAAACTAAATCTTAAAGGATCTTAACCTAATAAATAAAAGCAACTTAAAATAAATAAATAAATAAGAAAATACTAACCTTTGAGAAAATTGAATTTCTCACACACAGACCATCTTGGTCGAACTTGGAGGCAAATACTCAAACGAGAGTACCTCTAATAGCTCACACCCATGAACCAAAGAGAAAAGGGATTCAAACTTCTAAGGTCTCGTTACACGAGTTGACTCTTACAAGGAGTAGGAATGAGAAAGAGAGAATGAGCAAATAAAGCCTTGGCATGCCCCTCTATTTATATTGAGAGGAAGGGACTTGGAATAACTCCTTGGAGGGATGTGGGATCCCCCTAAAAAAATGTCCCATGGATCCCTTATGGGTCTTTCTGGCCCGTTAAACTTAATACACCTTGTATTAGTTCATATTCAGCTAATGCTTCTTTATAATTAACTTCTTATTAATTTACCAACTATTAATAAATTAATAAACTAAATAATTATACATATAATATTAATTCTAATTAATATTACCTCTCTTTTATTATTTCTCTTAATGGTTCACTGAGGACAACCCAAAAATAACTCTACTTTTGATGACAGTTTTACCAATTAGTTATGAACTTAGACACTAAATCCAATAGTCTCCTACTTGGACAAGTCATCAACTATAATTGGTCTAAGTCTATCCTGATTAACTAAGCAGAGAGTGCCATCCAATGCAACTGTCGAACTTTGAATCATATCTTAGAGACAACCCTTGGATAAGTGATCAACTATTCCTTTGTTCTACTGATATCGTATGAACCTGAGACATGAATTTTAACCAATCTCTAGGTTCAACATTATGTTTCCCGATTTCTAATTATTTGACTATATGAGACTACTGAATTGAACACATCAATTTAGTCCCGGCCAGGCCTAGCACATTTAAGTCAATATTTAATCATCAAGGGGCCCATGGATATCGCTTTCCCATTTAGGCAAAAGGAACAAATAATCTTTGAATACATAGAACTAGTCAACTCATCATGTCATACCTAGCATATCCTTTATAACTGGCATTTAAGCGTAGCGTTTGAATAAACTAAAGTATAACAGACTTGAAAAACTAGAAACTCGATGTATCTTCATTTTAAGAATAGAAGATATTATCATCTTAGAATAACTCGTGATATTAATCCATGAAGTAATCCCTCTAAGTACGGGTTTCTCCTATACTTAATTCCCATTAAGTACTCATGAGTATTGCAGCATTCTCTATGCTATGTCTAATCTTTATAGACAATCTGCTAATACTCCATGACAGTCTTAAATCAATACTTACTTCATGTAGTATGAACGATTAAGGAGGTTTGAGTAAATTAAGTACTCAGGAAGTGGATTCTAAACATGTAAAAAATGAAACACAATGATAAACAATAGTAAATGGTAGCACACATGCAAATAAACAAATCTCCATTATTTAATCACAAAATCTATTACAATATGAATCATTGTTTATAATGTTTCAAATTCAAACTAACAACTAAACTTTATATTATCTTTCAATCTTATGCTCCTAGCATGTTCATCATGTATGGACTTAGCCAATGCCTTTATGAATGGATCAACTGGATTATCCTCTGATCGTATATGCTTCACAATCACGTTTCCTTCTTCTACTTTGCTTCGAACAAAATGGTATTTTCATTCAATATGCTTTGACTTTCCGTGATCATTGGGTTCTTTAGTCAAGGCGACTGCACTCTCATATCATAGAATATTTCAATGGGGTCTTGTACTGTTGGAACAACTCCAAGATCTCCAATGAAATTCTTCATCCAGATAGCTTCCTTTGAAGCCTCACAAGCTGCAATATACTCGGACTCGCATGTGGAGTCTGTCACTGTATTTATGCTTTAAACTTTTCCATTTCACCGCTCCTCCATTTTGCAAGAATATCCAACCAGACTGCGAATGACTATCATCTTTATCTGTTTGCCAACTTGCATCACAATAACCAGTCACTCAAAGTTCTTCTTCTCTACCATAAACTAAGAACGTGTCTCTAGTAATTCTTAAATACTTAAGAATATTCTTTACAGCTGTCCAATGACCTTCACCAGGTTTTCGTTGATGTCAACTCACCATGCTCAAAGCAAAGGAGACATCAGGCTTTGTACACGTCATGGCATACATGATCGATCCTACAGCCGAAGCATATGGGACTCGACTCATTCTGTCTAGTTCTTCATCAATTTTCGGACATAGATCCTTACTAATATTTATGCCATGATGTAAGGGTTGATTCCCTTTCTTAGAATTCTCCATTTTGAATCTTTTCAAAATTTTATCTAAGTACGTGTCTTGACTAAGTCCTATAAGACATTTTGACCTATCTCTTTAAATCTTTATACCAAGAATATATGATGCATCTCCTAAATCTTTCATAGCGAAACATTTCCTCAACTAGTCTTTTACACTTTGTAACGTTGGGATATCGTTTCCTATGAGTAGTATATCATCCACATATATTACCAGGACTACTACAACACTCTCACTGACTTTGACATATATACAGGACTCATTTTCGCTTCTAGAAAATCCAAATTGTGTGATTTTCTCATGGAAGCAGATATTCCAGCTACAAGAATCTTGTTTAAGTCCATAAATGGCCTTTTGAAGCTTGCACACTCTTTTAGGATACTTTGCATTTTCAAAACCTTCTAGAAATCTATTACAATATCAGTCATTGTTTATAATGTTTCAAATTCAAACTAACAACTAAAACTTTATATTATCTTTTAATCCTATGCTCCTAGCATGTTCATCATGTATGGACTTAGCCACTGCCTTTGTGAATGGATCAGTTGGATTATCCTCTGATCGAATTGGCTTCACATCACTGTGTTCCTTCTTTTACTTTGTCTTCGAACAAAACTGGTAATTTCTTCAATATGCTTGGACTTTTCGTGATCCTTGGGTTCTTTAGTCAAGCAACTACACGCTCATTATCACAAAATATTCAATGGGTCTTTTGATGTTGAACAAACTCTAAGATCTCCCAATGAAATTCTTCATCAGATAGCTTCCTTTGAAGCCCACCCTAGCTGCAATATACTCGGACTCGATGTGGAGTCTCCATTGTATCTTGCTTGAACTTTTCCATGTCACCAGCTCCCCTATTCTGCAAGATTATCTAACAGACTGTGAACGACCTATCATCTTATCGTTCTAGCCTTGCATCACAATAACCAGTTACTCTGAGTTCTTCTTCTCCACCATAAACTAAGAGCCTATCTTTAGTATTTCTTAAATACTTAAGAATATTCTTTACAGCTGGCCAATGACCTTCACCAGGATTCTGCTGATGTCGACTCACCATGCTCAAAGCAAAGGAGACATCAGGCATTATACACATCATGGCATACATGATCGATCCTACAACCTAAGCATATGGGACTCGATTCATTTGTCCATGTCTTATTCGTTTTTAGACATAAATCCATACTAATCTCCTTTATTCATGATGTTAAGGTGTAGATTCCCTTCTTAGAATTCTCCAGTTTGAATTCTTTTCAAAATTTTTATCTAAGTACGTGTCATGACTAAGTCCTATAAACGTTTTAACCCTTCGTTTGTAAATCTTTATACCAAGAATATATGATGCATCTCCTAAATCTTTCATAGCGAAACATTTCCTCAACTAGTCTTTTACACTTTGTAACGTTGGGATATCGTTTCCTATGAGTAGCATATCATCCACATATAATACCAGGACTACTACAACACTCTCACTGACTTTGACATATATACAGGACTCATTTTCGCTTCTAGAAAATCCAAATTATGTGATTTTCTCATGGAAGCAGATATTCCAGCTACGAGAATCTTGTTTAAGTCCATAAATGGCCTTTTGAAGCTTGCACACTCTTTTAGGATACTTTGCATTTTCAAAACCTTCTGGTTGTGCCATAAACACATCCTCTATCAGTTTTCCGTTAAGGAAAGCGGTCTTGACATCCATCTGCCATATTTCATAATCATGAAACGCAGCTATGGCAAGCATTATCCTAATTGAGCTTATTTTAGCTACTGGTGAGAAGATTTCCTCATAATCAATCCCATGGGTTTGAGTATAACCCTTCGCTACCTACCTAGCTTTATACGTGTGTACTTTCCCATCTGATAACGCCTAAATTATATATGTTTTCGGTGGCATTATTTGCATTTATTTGATCATTTCTCATGAACTTTTGATACTTAATTAGATTGAATTGCTTATAAGATCACTTGAAGACACTACAGACCCAAGCTGAAGTACACTTTGGGAGGCGAATACAAGAAAAGTAAAGATTTCTAGCTAAAGTTCAAGATGTGCGCCGCTTTTGTAATATTGTGTGCCGCACTTTCCTTTGAAGCCAAAAATGCCGCACTTATAATATTGTGCGTCACACTTTCTCCCAAAGTCTGAAGAAATAAAGTCTAATAAATGCACCTGCATTAACTCCTCAAAACCGTCGCACTTATTTTTAAGTGCGCCGCACTTCCAGTAAAACCATTAAATGCTATCGCATTAACACCTCAAGTGCGCCACACTTATTTGTAAGTGCGCCGCACTTGGCCCCTAAAACAGCCTATATAAGCCCCCTTTGCCTCTCATATAAAAAACAACTCACATACAAACTTCCCATTTCATTTGGAACCCTTAGAAGGGGTGTTTTTTGTGATAAAGGCATGAGAACCTTTGATCCAAACCACCTTGATAACACAAATCATCACCACCATTAGAATCAAAGTTCTTGAAGAAGTTGGATAGTGTAGGTCCTTATCAACAGGATCTCAATGAGCCTAAAACGACTTATAGTCCTTTGAATAAATCCAAAGATACTATGAGAG
>BQNB010016621.1:0-71345 GCA_026074375.1 Tanacetum coccineum | reverse complement strand
AGCTTGAAATATATCCAGTTCGTCAATATTTGCTGCTCTATTAGCTTCTTCTTGTGCAACTCTTTCTTTTTCCAACTCTGTTTGTTCTTCAGCATGCAACCTGAGTGCCAATTCTTCATCAAGTGCAATTTGATCTTTCTTCTTAAATGGATTTTCAAGCTCAACCATTTTTCCCTTGCCTTTCTCTTTTGCTTGTGGAAGTTGTGATGAAGAAACTATTGGTGTAAATGTAGTTGCTTGCTCCTCCTGATCATGAAAGACAATTCCTTTTGCCTTTGGTCTTGTGCTAGCAACAGCAGTAGTAATTGTTGTGGCAGAAGTTGTAACAGCCTTTGGTTTAGCTGCTTTGATCTCTATCAAGGTTTGAGCCAGAGTCAACTCATCAACAGTTGTTGTAGCACTAGCAGTGGTAACTACTTCACCAGTAGTAGTAACTGGATCAGCAGCACTAACTTCCTTTTCAGCAACTTCTTGTTCAGCAACAACTTCTTCACCTTGTAAATCATCTTGTACATCAAATAACATCTCTTTATCATATATTTCTTGAGTCTCATCAATCAAAGTCACTTCTTCATCAGCATCAAGATCAGCTATTTTCCTCCCCTGTTTAGATGCATCCTCCTGAGCACCCAAACTATCATCATTAAAGGATTCTACCCTGCTAGCTGAACCAACCTTCCTTAATCTCTTGAGTCCTAAAGTTCCTGACTTCTTTCTCTTTTCCAACTACTTAACTCTCTTCTTTAGACTAGCAATCTCCTTTGCTTGAGCAGTCTTTGCTTCCTCCAAATCAAGAACCTGTTTTTGTAGTTTGGTATATAAATTCATCAATTCAGTAAGTTGCAATCTATCCTCACCACTTTGAGGTGGATCACATGAAGGGGTAGATATAGGTTCCTCATTAGTAGCCTCATCAGTGATAGGCTCTGTAGGACTACTGTCCTTCCTCTATTTCTTTTTAGACCTTTTCTTTTGAGGCTTAAATGATGATGGTTGAGTAATAATAGGTGGGGAATAGGAATCAATAAGAGCAGCTGAATCTTCATTCATGTCTTCTAGAGCTTGAACCATCATAGTTTAAAATAGAGGAGTGATTCTCCTAGAGAAACCTTTTCCTTCCCTCTTCATATTAGCAAAAATCTTCTTTGTATGGGAAGGTGTAACATAAATCCCTTTATGTTTGGACATTCCTTCAACTTGTTTGTCCAGGAACACTTGCACAAACCTTGGATACATAAGAAATTTAACCCCACCCTCCAAGTTCTTCATCATATTATCAAAAATGTACTTGGAAAAGTTAAATTTTTGGTTTGTAGCAAGACAGATGATAGCAGATGCCATAGTGCTACTAAATTCATTCCAAGCTGTAGTCTTAGCACTAAGGCATTGCAGAATTGTATGGATAAGAAATTTCCATTGGGATGAAAAATAAGCTTTATAGAATGTAAGCTTTTGTGTAAGATTTTCATACCCCATGAGTGTCAGCTGTTCAAAAATTACATCATTTGGCAGACATTCAGTCCCTTCAGCATCTTCTAACATAAGATCACTTCTTACACTCTTCTCAGTGATGATCACCTTCTTCTTATCTACTAGGGCTTGTATCTGACGTTCCCCATTAACTGTCTTAGCCTTAGCAGTTGCCCAGAACTGTTTAATGCATGATTCATATACTGTAGGATTAACCGTTAACGCATATTTGATAGAACTTGCATTCAGAAAATCAATAATGCCTTCAAACCCATTACTTTCTTTTCAGGTTTAGACAAAAATGCGACTAGATTATGCTTCAGGTTTTGATGATTAACAAAAATGCTCAAACCCATCAATTCTTTTTCTCACTAATTCATTCTATCTGTTTTTAATTCACACATCTCTTTCTGTTTTTTAGCTCACTATATCTCTCATTTCTTTTTCTCACTGAATCACTGTCTATTTTTTTTTGTTTTTCAACTAACCAAATCTCTCTTTCTTTTCCCTCAACTTGAATCACTCAGTCTATTTTTAATACGTCACATAGCTGCTCTTTTTGTTTTTAGTCTCACTATTCTCTCATTTCTTTATTCCCTCACTTAATCACTCTGTCTATTTTTATGTCACACAACTCTCTTTCTGTTTTTCAGCTTACTATATCTCTCATTTCTTTTTCTCACTGAATCACTCTGTCTATTTTTATGTCACACAACTCTCTTTCTATTTTTCAACTCACCACATCTCTTATTTCTTTTTAAGCTCACTTATTCTCTCTATCTATTTTTGCTTTCTCTCAATTCTCACAATATTAATTATAACAACAATATTTAATGCAACTAGCAGCATTAACTATACTTACCAGTAGTAAGTTAGCCCAACATCACTAACTTGAATTTCATCCTTAGCTGCTGTTCCATTCCATTCCAAACATTAATCAAGACTTCAGAGATTGAGCATTCCAATACTTGCAATCAGATATTGAAATATGCTAACATCAAATGATTTTGTGAGTAAATCTTCAACATTTTGATCTGTGTGAATCTTTATCATCTGGATAAGCTTCTTCTCATTAGAATCTCTGATAAAGTGATGCTTAATCTCAATGTGCTGTGTCTTTGAGTGAAAAACAGGGTTCTTCACTATGCAAATAGTACTCGTCAACCTCATTATCAATAATAATCTTAGTTTGCATACAGTTATATCAAAATCCAGCAATGAATTGGGATCCAAAGCACCCGTCCACAGCAATTTAGTAAGCATCTATAATACACAATTTCAGTTGTGACTTTGCAAACCACAATTTGCTATCTGCAATGCCATAAGCCAACAATGCATCCTAGGAAACTATAACTCATGTTGTGGATTTCTTATCTAAACTTGCTCTTGCATAGTCATTGTCAGTATATGCCACCAAATCAAAAGGTGAATCCTTAGGATACCAAAGGCTCAATTTAGGTTGACCTTTTAAGTATCTAAAGATCCTTTTCACAGCATAAAGATGTGAAGCTTTAGGATTAACTTGGTATCTTACACAAGCACATACTGAAAACATAATATCAGGCCTTGAAGAAGTTAGATACATCAATGATCCAATCATGGATCTATATAAGTGTTCATCTACATCTTCTCCATCTGCATCTTTGAGCAAGGGTTTATGTGTTTCCATGGGTGTGCTTGCTGTTTTGACATCACTAAAGCCAAATTTCTTCAAGATTTTAGTCACATACTTGTCTTGACTGATGAAAATCCCATTATCTTTTTGTGTCACTTATAGTCCTAAGAAGAAAGTGAGCTCACCCATTGAACTCATTTGAAACTTCTTATGCATTAGCTTCTCAAACTCAGTGCATAAAACTTTCTTAGTAGATCCAAAAATGATATCATCTACATATACTTGAACTAGTAGAATATCACCTTTGACCTTTTTAATAAACAAAGTCTTATCTATCTGACCTCTCTGAAACCCATTGTCTAATAAATAAGTAGACAAAGTCTCATACCAAGCTTTAGGAGCTTGATGTAGACCATATAATGCCTTTTCTACCTTATAAACTTTGTTAGGGAACTCTGGATCTTCAAACCCTAGAGGTTGACAGACATAAACTTTTTCTTCAATCTTGCCATACAGAAATGCACTCTTTATATCCATCTGGTAGACAACAAAATCATTGAATGAGGCATATGCTAAGAACAGCCTAATTGCTTCAATCCTAGCAACTGGAGCAAAGACCTCATCTTAATATATTCCCTCTCTAGTAGTGTAACCATTGTGAAACCAACCCTATAATGCCTTAAATTCTAATCACAATACCTCTCTCATCTTTCTTGTTTCTGTAGACCTATTTTGTTCCAATGGCCCTTTTGCCATATGGTAAATCAACCAAAGTCCAAACCTTCTGCAATTTAAACTATAGAAGCTTATCTTGCATTGCTTCTATCCAGCTTAGATCTGTCAAAGCTTGAATCACCTTCTTGGGATCTACTTGTGATAGAAAACAAGCAAATAGACAATTTTGAAAGTCTTTATGATTTGTTCTTTGCTGAACAGAACTAAACAAACCATGTTCTTCCAACTTCTTGGTCATTCTTCTTGTCTGAGGAGTAGATTCAAGTCTCCAATAATTTGTTCAACTAGATGATCTTTGTGAACTCTTGTAGTTGGAACTGACATGTATAAATGCATCTAAATTATTCATGTCAGCCTCTGCGTCAACATCTTCACCATCATATGAATAGACACTCTCTTCCAAATTAGGCATATTTGGATCATCAGCACATCCATAGACTATATTTTGATCAACAACATTATCTTCTATGCCAGCAGCATTATCAGTTGAACTAACAATATTAATAATTTAGTGTTGTGTGACGAGAAAATTTGCTCCTACTCTTGATATTAACTCTTGGTTATTCTGTACTTAGAACCTCACTATATTCATTCTCTAGATCTTCAACATCCTTCTTTTCCTCCTCCCCTGATGATTTGAATCCAGCATCAGGAGAATCCTTTGAACTAGAAGAGTATTGTAGATCTTGAGTCCATAATGGTAGCACTATGTAATCTTTGCCAGGTATTGTCTCCACTCTAGCTTTACCTGCACTATCACATACTTTTGTACCTGCACTACCATTAGATTGATTTCCTGCAACAACTGCTTTAGTTTATAGATTTTGTATAGTTGTATCTATAAAATCAAAAATCCATTTAGTCAACTTCCTGCAATCTAGGTGTATTTCTCAATAAATTTAACATGCAGGTTCTCGTCCACTATCCTAGTACTACTATTGAATACTCTAAAGCTTTGAGCTATTAGAGTAAATATCCTACAAAGAACCCTTCGTCAGCCTTTACATCAAATTTACCTAGGTGATCTATGGTATTAAGGATTGTAACCGGACATCCAAATGGTTTCATGAAGTTTAAGGCATGTTTTCTACCTAGAAAAAGTTCATAAGGGGTCTTGTTGTAAGGCTTGATAACTAACACCCTATTTTGGACATGACAAGGAGTATTAACTGCTTCAGTCTAAAAAGTTGTTGGCAATTTTGAATCAGCTAGCATAGTCCTAGCAGCCTCTATTAGTGTTCTATTTTTCCTTTCTGCTTGTAAAACCCTAAAATCAGAACAAGTGCAAAATTACCAAAATGCCCTAATGTTAGAAAATTTAATAAAAGCATGAATAATAAAATCAAATCAAGTGTTATAAATTATAAAGTACATCATGTGACAAGTATAAAATTTATATAAGATTAAAATATCTTATATTATGCAAGAAAAATAATTATTTCTTATATTTATGCATTTTGCCGAAATTATTATAAGTTAATTACTTATATTATACAATTAAATATAAAATAAAAATAGGGAAATTATAAAATATTTTTTCAGGAAAAATTAAATCTAATTTTATCCCCTTGAATACCCAAAAATCACGGCACCTTCTTTTATATATCTTTTTATATACAATTTTCATTTGTAAATATCTTAAAAACCATTCCAAAACCAAAACATTAAAGTGGCGGCTCATAATTTTTTCAAGGCAAGGAACATTAATAGGTTGCTTGGGAGTAACAAGGGATCTAAGAAAAATATTGGTTTCATTGGTTTGAAGCTGATTCGATTTATGGTGTTCTTTGAATTCCAAAATACCTAGCCGAACCAATAATTCATAAAATATCCATAATTATTCAAGGTATCTTTTTATAACTCATTTTTACATTAAATAAATCTGATATGTTCAAGAGAAAAATTACCATGCACGTTATATTGATTATTAAGCTTAAACATGATCTAAATCCCTAAATAATTGCAAGAATTGTATTCGTCTCTTAAAAAAAATTTATACATTCGATTTTATAATCCTTATGACTTGTATATTCATGTATAACCATTACCATTGTTAGAAAAATTGTATAAAAGATTTAGATAATTATTGTGTTAATTTTCAATTCTGCCGATTTTGAATTATGAAAGAAATGAAGGAATAAATTGGAAAACGAATTAGGGTTAGGGTTTTTATATTTTTCCCAGACCCAACATCTAATGAATGGGTAGAAAAATTATGAATGAATATTGGGGAAAATTCTATTTAGGGTTTTGTCATTATGGTTACCCGATTTGTGTATTAAAAGTATAATGGGGGTGTTTTTTGTAATTTTCTGAAACTTTTTGGGGATGATTATGGCAGTTAATATAATGTATAGATTCTAGTAAAAATAAGTAGAAGAGGTAGCTATAGAATGATGCTTAACTCAGTTCTACAAGGACCACTGGTTTATGGTACTATTAAAGTAGATGGTGTCACTAGACTGAAGACTTATGAAGAACTCACGGATCAAGAAAAGTTTTAAGATGATTATGATGTTAGAGCCACAAACATTGTTCTTCAAAGTCTTCTACCAGATGTGTACTCTCTTGTCAACCATTACCACATTGCTAAATAAATTTGGGATCGAGTTAGGTTACTCATGCAAGGCACGAAACTGTTATAGCAAGAACGTGAGTGCAAACTATACAACGAGTTTAATAGGTTTACTTTGGTCAAGGATGAGTCACTTCATAAGTATTACTTGCGGTTTGCTCAACTCATGATTGATATGCACACTATAGGAATGACAATGCAGTAGGTCCAAGTCAATACTAAGTTTCTGAAAAGTCTTCCACCTGAGTGGAGCAAGTTTATAACTGACGTAAAGTTAGCAAAGAATATGCATACATCAAACTATGATAAGATTTATGCATATCTAAGTCAACACAAGGAAATGCTACTGAAGTCCGTTTAATGCGTGAAAGATATCCGGATCCACTTGCCTAGATTGCTAACTATCCTCACATCCCTTCATATCAAAACAACCATCAACCTCAGTACAATCCTACTCACTGTTAACAACAGTTATAACCAGTTACTCAATAGTATTATCCCTCTCAACAACATTCACAATCTTATGAAGCACCTTCTCATTACCAACCGTATCAGCCTCTAACAATTCCTCAACAACCATTAGTTTCACAAAATGTTTATCAATATCTTGCAATTTCACAACAACCATAAGCTAAGTTTCCCCAACTAGAATCAGGTCTTACAGTTCCATCATTTGTACCAAGTGATGACCCGATTGCTAGTCTGAATAAAGCAATGGCATTTCTAAGCACCGCAACTACATCATGGTTTCCTACAACCAACAACCAACTTAAAACATCTTCCAATCCAAGAAACTAAGCTACCATTCAAGATGGTAGGGTTACAGTCCAACAAGTGCAGAGGAGACAGGGTCAGAGTTTTAATGGTATAGGATCTAAGAGCAATGTAACAAGCTCAGTGATAAACAAAAATAGGGAAATAATGCAACAGTTTAAGCAATGGCTGTCAGGTGTTACAATTGTCAAGGAGAAGGGCATATGGAAAGGCGATGCACTCAGCTAAAGAGGCCAAGGAACATAGCATGGTTCAAGGAGAAAATACTTCTAGTTTAAGCACATGAATCTGGTCAGGTGTTAGATGAGGAGCAATTAGCATTCTTAGCAGAACCAGGGGTTGCAGAAAGCCAAGATACTCAAACAACTATGACACATAATGCTACTTTCCAGATTGATGATCTCAATGCTTTCGACTCAAACTGTGATGAAGCACCAGGTGCCAAAGCAGTTCTCATAGCTAATCTCTCCAGTTATGACTCAGATGTTATCTCCGAGGTACCAATCTCAGACACTAATCAAGATAATCCTATATTTGATAATTATATTTAAAAGATGTATTATTCTGAACAACCTACTTTTGATCCCGCTTCAGTTATTGAAATTACAAGTGATAGCAATATCATCTCATATGATCAATATTTGAAAGAGACTGAAAGTTTAGTTGTTCAAAATACTACTTCAACTGAAAAACAAAATGCTGTGATTATGTCAGTCTTTCATGAGATAACTAATCGAGTTGCTAAATGTAATGCTGAGAGTATTAAAAATGAGAATGTGCAAGAGTCTTTAACTGATGAGCTAAAATGATATAAGGAAAGGTAAGCATTTTTGAAGAAAGACAAAAGGTTGACTTAAACGATCTTGAGAAATACATTGATTCACAAATAAATGATATGATTCTTAACAAGAATGCAAAGTTTACTATTTTTCAAAAAGAGATTGACACACTTAAATCTATTATTTTTTAAATGTCAAAGAAAATGAATCTTTAATGACAACCATTGATGTTTTGAAAAAACAAACCAAGGAAAAAGAAGATAAATACATTGAAGAGACAATTGATTTAGAAAAGGAGAATAAGGAATTGGAAAACATTGTTTACAAAGTGGGTCAATCTGCACAAACAATGCATATGCTAACAAAACCACAAGTTTTCTACGATGACACTCATAATAAAGCTCTTGGGTATCAAAATACTTTTTATCTCAGAAAGCTTAGCTGATTAAGCCAACTTTGTATGATGGTATTGTGATATCTAAGAAACATGATGTGATTTTTGTGGTTGATTCTGAAGAGACATTGATCTTAACTGACAAGAGTCGATCAAAAATGATTGCAAAACAAAATGATCCAATTTCAAAAGAGAAAAAAGTTAATATTTCTCCAATTAATTATTCTGAATTGAATAAATTATCTGAGCATTTTGGAAAACATTTTGTTCCACAAAAAGAATTGTCTGCATAACAAGCATTTTGGTTATCGATTTCAAACCCTATTTCTACACCAGTTAAAATAGAGGTTCCTACTGAACTTCCAAAGGTTATTCAGGTAAATACAAGTTTTCAAAAACTAAAAAAATCATCTTGCCAAATTTGACAAGGTGGTGAAAGAAATAACTACAACTTCGACAATAACTAAGGGTACATGGGGTTTTGAATACACCAAATAGGTTTTCATAACACAAGTAATTCCATTTTTAAATTCTTTAAGGGAATCATTTAAGGATTTTGACGATGGTCTTCACAGTGAACTAAATGAAGTGAAAACGATTTTTAAACGAAATGGAACTAGTGTTGAATAATAAGATCAGTAGACCAGAAAATGTTTTGACAAATCAAAAGAAAGAACATATTTTTGAAAATGATCGAAATTGAAACTAATTATGACATCTAGACTTAGTTTAACTTTGATGTTATCATGATCCACCTTCCAGGGAAGTAGAGTATACTACTTTACGCTCACTGGTTATGAAGAATACTGCAACTGAGAAGAATTGATGTTGATTTCTCGCATGCACCCCCAAACGAATATTCACCAAGCCCTAATGACAAGAAGTAGTAGTCATTGGTGTGGTTTGACTTCTACAAAATTCCGCTGTGCACGTCAATGACAAGTAGAAGATTGTTCAAGCTACAACAAAGTTTCAGGATCTACTCAAGATAGGGATGTTGGTTTGGGGGGAAGCTGATTCAAAAACTTTGCCAAAAAGGAGTCTATGAAGAAAGCTTTTTAAGACATGCTGCATGAATTAGGGGGAAGTTAATCCAACTCGTGCATACTACAATGGTTCCTGTACAAGTAAAGACACTGAAGATCCAAGCTGGAGTACAAGTTTCAAGACAAGGAGAACTCGGAAGACATCTTCAGCTTTGGAAGCGCTTTGGAAGACTTTATTTGTGTTGTATTTGTACATGATAGGAACATTGTAAGTAATTCCGTATGTCCACATATTGGGGGAAGATTGTTAGCCTTAAAATATGGTGACATATCTGGAATTACAATAGTTTAGTTATAGTGTGACACGTAGGGACTAATAATGACAAGTTACAATAGTTAGGTGTCACTAGGACTATAAATACCCCCTCCATACTTCCATGGAGGGGTGAGGATAAACATTTGTCTCATAAGTGTTTATTGTTTCTCTCTCTACAAAACACACACACTCTTTCCTTTTTCTCTCTAATAAAATGGCTTACTTTCATTTCTATCATCCCCGACCTCCGGATCGTCTTTTCTTAGTGAAATCTTATTGTTAACAATTGGCATCAGAGCCTAGGAGCATATGGTGTTCGTGGTTTGCAGATTTGGAGGTGTTCGTGGTGTTTTTTTTGGGTAAAAACTCCAACCGAACGCACCTTTACTTTTTTGATCAAAACGTGGGTTTTTCGATGATCAACTTGTACTTTTGTTAGTATTATATGTATTAGCAACTTATTGGGGTATCAAAACACGTTTTTGGATCAAAAAATTATGGGTTTTTGAAAAAAATTTAAAGGCAACGAAACATGTGATGAAGGAAGCGAAGTGTGTTTTGAAGACAGCGAAACATGTTTGAAGGGAGCGAAATGTGTTCTTGAATGGAGCGAAATATGTATTTTGGAGCGAAATATGTATTATTAAGCGAAATATGCAGGAAGTCACATTCCGAGCGAAATATGTAATATTTATGAAACAAAATGCTGCCAAAATTTCTTCAAGCGAAACATGTTGGAAGAGTTCAAGCGAAATGTGCAATTTCCTGTCAAGCGAAATGTGCAATTTTTTCTCAAGCGAAACATGTTTCTTAAACCAAGCGAAATGTGTAATTTCCTTAAACCAAGCGAAATGTGTAGATTTCAAGCGAAATATGCAGTTCTGTTTCTCAAGCGAAATATGTTGAAATGTGCCAAGCGAAACATGACACTGTTTAAGGAAATTTTATGTTTTGAATACCTAATTTCCTGAAAAAATTTCGACCTTACCGCGAAGGAAGGTGGGCATGTGACCGACTTTGGGCATGTGACTGAATTTGGGAATATGATCATCAAGACAAATCAAAACATAAACACCAAAGCAAACACAACACTTAATGCCAAAACGATCCTGAAAAGATTCACTTAAACGACAAAAACGGCTAGATTCGGATTACGATGACAAGTGATTACAAAGTTGATTTGGTATCCCTTATTTGAGATTGAAGTGGGTTTCACGAAGGCGTCTACTTATTTCATCATCGAGACTTCCTTCTATTTGCTACCCCTTCTCTTTAAACCCAATCTATCGATTGATGACTTGCTTGAACGTATACAGCTTATGATTAAGACTTGAATTATCTAGTTACCAGAAGTCAGGGGTGGTTGGTTGCAGACCTGGTTAACTATCACTTAAAGGAGTTACATTGTAGTACTCAGTGTCACACGCAGAAGACGATGTGGATAATTTCAAGAGGTGTTGTACTTCTTATACTTTTCTGGTTGGGTATAGAGTACTTATAGATTTAATCTTGCACCGTTCTTCAATCAACAACAGTGCAAGCTTAAGTAACAAATTTGGGGGATTTTACTTCATTTTCAAGTTTGGTATATCGGGTTTACTTCACCAAGTGATCACAACAATAGCCGACAGAATACGAGGTTGGTAAGTTAGCCAGAGAGTTTAAAGGTTGAGATGTAATCAGCAATTCTCACGGGATATTATTGTCCCATTCCAAGACAATGGTACTTCACAGTCTAAGCAAAATTTTCAAAGTTCTTCAACGACATTCATATACAAGACCTTGATTATACCAAGTTTTCTTGATTCTTGCTTCATCTCCTCTACGGTTTCTGAAGACAAGAGGGTAATGCTTTGTTTGGATTTCAAGATTTGTGCTTAAGACAAGAACTTCTCGAGTATATGGGAAGTATCGATGATGAAATAAGTAGACGCCTTCGTGAAACTAAACTTCAATCTCAAATAAGGGATACCAAATCAACTTCGTAATCACTTGACATCGTAGTCCGAATCTTTAGCCGTTTGTCATTTTAGTGAATCTTTTCAGGATCGTTTTGGTATTAAGTGTTGTGTTTGCTTTGGTGTTTATGTTTTCAAAACATAAAATTTCCTTAAACTGTGTTATGTTTCGCTTGGTACATTTCAACATATTTCGCTTGAGAAACAGAACTGCATATTTCGCTTGAAATCTACACATTTCGCTTGGTTTAAGGAAATTACACATTTCGCTTGGTTTAAGAAACATGTTTCGCTTAGAAAAATTCACATTTCCTTGACAGAAATTGCACATTTCGCTGTGAACTTTAACAATATTTCACTTTTGCAGATAAACTAGCCCATATTTCGCTTAAACATTCAACATATTTCGCTTCATCTGTTTAACATATTTCGCTTGTCTTTAAACCTGCATGTTTCGCTTGACATTTAAACGTACATATTCCGCTTAAAATTTACACCTGCATATTTCGCTTGACACTCAAACCTGCATGTTTCGCTTACCCAGTGACATATTCCGCTTGAAGTCACTTTCGAGTGTGGACCACTTTTACTACCAAACAAGAAGTCCCTATCTTGTGAAGCTAAAAATGTGGATCTATGTTTCTTGTTTAGAACCGGTTGGGACCACAAATGGATAAGAAAAAAAATCAAATAAGCCACGAAAATAAGCTCCCAAATAAGCTTGAATAAGCCGAATTTGAATAAGCTTAAAATATACCCTTGTATCTTATCAAAGCTGAAATGAACAAAAGGATATAGAACAAGTGTATCAAGGAGTAAACAAGCAAACCAAACCAATAAGCCCAAAAAGTTTTAGTCTTGAGCTTATTTCCAAAAGTTGTTATACGTGCCAAACGAAATTTTGAGCTTATTACCAAAAATTACTCACAATAAGGTGTAGAACAAGTGAAGCAAGAAGTGAATGAGCAAAACAAACCAATAAGCCCCGATTTTTTTTATTTGTGAGCTTATATAGAGAAATAAGCCACAAAAATTAGATTCTTGTGCTTATTAACCCACGAACACCTCCAAATCTGCAAACCATGAACACCATATGCTCCTAGGCTTTGATGCCAATTGTTAACAATAAGATTTCACTAACAAAAGACGATCCGGAGGTCGGGGAGGATAGAAATGAAAGTAAGCCATTTTTTTAGAGAGAGAAAGGAAAGAGTGTGTATGTTTTCTAGAGAGAGAAACAACACACACTTATGAGAAAAATGTTTATCCTCACCTCTCCATGGAAGTATGGAGGGGGTATTTATAGTCCTAGTGATACCTAACTATTGTAACTTGTCATTATTAGTCCCTACGTGCCACATTATAAATAAACTATTGTAATTCCAGATATGTCACCATATTTTAAGGCTAACACTAATCATATCTCAAGATCTTGTGCATACTGCTGTAAATTATTTGAAAGTCATTGATGATTCTGAAAATATGAGAAAGAGCTGGTGTGAGGAGTATAATAGGAATCTAACGCTTGAGGCCGAGCTTTAAAAAATGAATGAAATTTCTAAAACATGTTCAAGACTTCAAAACCATTGTATCTCACTTAAATTGAAAATACAACAAAACATAAAAAGTTTTCAAAATAATAGATCTTGTAACAATTTGGATGCTCCCGCATTGAATGAATTTTTTGTCATAAACAATCTGAAAGCTCAGTTAAGCGCAAAAGAGTCCTCGATAAGCAAATTAAGATCACACATTACAACATTAAAAGGAAAAAATGTGTTTCATACTAATGTGCCTGAAAATAATGCAATTGTGATTGCTCCAGGAATGTTCAGGTTAGACTTAGAACCTCTTTATAAAACTAAGGAACATACAGACACACTACATGGGAATGTAAAACAAACTAGAAAATTGAATCCTAGTGATCCTTACTTAGAGTATGCTTGTAAGTTTACAATAAACGTTTAGGAATTGTTATCCTATGTTTCTAAGACATGTCCTAGCTCCCAAATCATAATCAAGAAATTGGTTGCAGTCACACCAATGAACAAAACCAAAAACGTTAGGTCTTAGGAACCTAAGGAATCAACAAGTACAACATAAAAACAGGCAACATTACAGACCAAACACACCACTAACAAAACTTTGTTGTCTTCTACAAGAGTAATTCCTTCTACTAGCGCTAGCGGATCACAATCTAAGAATAATACATAAAAAAATAGGATCACGCCAGCAGCAAGTAGCAACAAGAAGAATAAGACCGTAGAAGGGAAAGTTATGTCTAGTTCAAATAAAAGGAATCATGTGTCTATGTTTAATGCAATTTTAAACATGCTATAAAAGATGTAAATTCTAAGTTTGTATGTTCTACATGCAATGGTTGTTTATTTTTTACTAACCATGATAAATGTGTTGTTGCTTATATAAATGATGTAAATAAGCGTGTTAAATCTAAGTCTGGTAAGAGCAAAAAGATGGAATGGAAACCTACTGGTAAAGTATTTAGTAGTGTTGGACATAGGTGGTTACCCACCAGAAACATTCAACTATAAATAGAACAAAGCCCAATGACATAATCACTTCCAATCCTAGTATTCCCCAAGATACCATGCAAACACCTTAATTTAAATCATAATCAAAAATAAGGATACCAAGAGAACCAAAGTTTCCAAATCTGTAAGTTTCAGTAATGAACCTAGCATCTTAGGACCTAGGTCTTCTAACATCTTGGAACCTAACAGAAATTAGGGATCTACTGTTTCAAATTCTCCATCTTCCTCTCGTGTCCAATGCAAGTCGTCCAAATCATCAACTTTATAGAAAAGTTTCTTGGTACCATCAGATTTGGTAATGATTAAATTGCAAAGATTATGGGGTATGGTGACTATCATATCAGGAACATCACAATTTCTTAGGTTTATTATATGGAGATACTTGGTCATAATTTATTCTCAGTGGGTTAATTTTGTGACTCTGATCTTAAAGTAACATTCCGAAAACACACCTGTTTTGTTCGTAACTTAGAAGGTATTGATCTACTCACAGGCTCTAGAGATACTAATTTGTACACACTCTCATTAGATGATATGATACGGTCCTCTCCCATATGTCTCTTGTCTAAAGCTTCAAAAACCAAGTCCTGGTTATGCCATTGAAGGTTATCCTATTTAAACTTCACAACAAATATTGAACTTGCCAAACAAGGATTGGTCAGATGCCTACCAAAACTTAAGTACGAAAAAGACCATTTGTGCTCTGCGTGCTCACTCGGGAAAAGCAAGAAGCACACTCATAAACCCAAGCCTAAATACTTGATGACATCAAATAACGTCACTATAATAGCATCATTTATCCCATGTTTCTTACCCATTTTGTATAATTATTGCATGAATTGGTACTTAATTACATAAAGTTGTTAATCGCAATATATATGGAGTAATTGGTGAAGATATGCAAAAAGGTACGCATTTTGGAGCTTAATCGAAGATTCTCAAGATACTATTCTGACTACCTATACGCCGTACCCATCAAGGAAGATGTAACACCCCCAAATTGTGTCGCAGCGGAATAAGGGTCCGGGGCGTGTTACTTCATAGATCAACAACACAAGATATATATAGAACGACTAAAAAGTCGTTTGAAAACGATACATTGGATTTAACAAAGTAATTGTTACATAAGCCCGAAGCTTAACTTGTTCACTTGATCAAATACAAAGATTTTCAGCCCATAACAGATAACAAAATGAAATGCGACAAAATCTTTAATGCAAGACATCCAAATCAAAACCACCAATGTATCCATCGCACCTTGTGCTTATTGATCCCCTGAAAAACATTGCTTTAAAACGTCAACAATAATGTTGGTGAATTCATAGGTTTGATAAATCATATATTGTAGGACCACAAGATTTCCCAAGTGTATGATAATGCAACAGATGCAGATATCATATAAATGTAATTACGTTGCTCTAAGCTCATGACACTGAAGCTTGACGTGTATGAATACCAAATTAATGGCCTACATTGCCCGTGGTGATGTTCTAACCCGCAACATCCTATATTCGACATGGTATACGTTCGTTTGTCCAGTGATAGCTAATCACCCGAACGGGGTTGTCAAACCCAATAGATCTATTAATAACATTCGCGCTCACAATCCCGCAATTGACAGTTCATGATAATGGGCTCAGATATGGGTTATCGCTACTTAGGCAACACGTAATCATAACATGAAACTTAACCACTTGTGTCCAATTGTAAAGCATTGCATGTTTTTCACCCCAAAAACTTTGTAAAAACAAAAGCATGTAAAACGTGGGGCTATGAACTCACCTTGAGTGAGTAATGCCAAGTGTATCACAAATAACGCGCCACGCGAATTGATCAAATGCAACCTAATTAAATTAAGGTCGTATAAGTACCGAGTACTTTAATCAACAACATTGAATATAATCCTATAGTTGTTACATCGTACTATCGTTCGGGCTATCATAATTAAAGAGGTCATGACATGACGTACGAGGAGTTAGGACACTTTAAATCGTAAATCCAACAACTCGTCGATACGCCATCCGAAGAGGCCTCATTATGAAACTCCCTAGTAATATAGTACTTTGATAACCACATAATATTCTATATAGCTCAATCACCAACTAATGGTTTTGGTAAAATTGTGTTTCATAAGTTAAAACGTTTATAATTACCGTTTTAGTAAAACTGGCGTAACTTTCGCGTTTTAAACCCGATTCTCGCGTTTCTTATGCCCATCTTTCGTATTCTTAAGACGGCCCAGTTATCGTTATTTGTCATTTTTATAAATTTTGTCACCTGATGAATGATAATTTTACTGTTTCATAACAGACATGAGTTTTATAATAATTCGTCTATTTGTTGTCGTTAAACCCAAAAACGTCGTTATTTTATTGTTATTGCTCCGTTTTTAGTGATTCTTTCTAAGGACGTTCTCGTATTTGAAAGGTATATATATATATGAGGTTTACAAATTATAACTTTCTGTCTTGAAATAGTTACCCTTTATAAAAATTGTTTTCTTAAAAGTGTTAATTGTAGTAAACTCGCGAATTCATAACTCGTTCGTTAGTATTGAAAAAATTACGATTTCTTATTCACTTTGGAATTCTATATTGTGTATTTACTTTTTTTATCAAATATTAACCTTTGCTGTTTATAATTTTTATATAAATGTTTTTTTAAAATTTACTTACGACTTCGTTTATTAAGTTTAACTCGTTTTTAAAGCCCATAACTTTTTCGTTATGAATCGTTTTAAACAAGTTTCTTACTTTTTCGGATTCGTCGTGAAATGGTATATCTTATAAAAATATAAAATGGATATGTGAAAATTTCGAATCTTGGACAGAATGTTTGCTTGGTTTGTTGTTTCCATTTTTGCTCTTGTCTTTATACATTTAACTCTTCTTGTTTTTTCCATCAAGTTTATACCACAAGTCTCATATATCATATATATTATATATCATCCTTATATTAGCATTTACTTGTCCATAATAGTCCTTATGTGTCCAAGTTACCAAGGTTAACCAATCCATGATAACACTTAAAATCATAACTTTACTTAAGAAATCTCTAATTTACTAGTTTTGTCCATAATCATATTATACATAACCAAGTGTGTACAAGTGTATTTCTTCCAAGATAACTTTATTTTAGTGTTCAAGTAACATTAATATGAGTCAATAATTAATATTAACATGTCATAAGTATTTCTTTAACTTAAAACATATTATGAAACCATAAAAACCCTAATTAACTCATAATCATTTTCATGTTTAACCAAGAGTGTAAATTACTTGTGTGACTATTTTAACATGATGTCATTAACATCATAAGATATAATAAAGTGTACATTATGATGACAACAAATAAAAACTTCTTTTTACATGATTAAAATCCTAAATGGTGATTTAAGCTAAATAGAATAACCATATGTATAAAAATGAAAATTATAAAAACATGAAGAGTTCAAGTAAACCTTATGAGGTATGATGATGATGATGAACAAGTGCTAAACCCTTGTTTAGCCACAAAACCAAGCTTGCACTTAAGAAACCCTAGCTTTCCTTAATAGAAACCCTAACTTTCTTTCTCTTGATTATTACTTGAATATGGTTAACCAATGCTTGCAAATGCCTTAGTATGTCTTACAATGGATGTGTATAGGTGTGTATGGGTTGAATAAAATTTTGTATGGGTTTGGTTGGGTAAATGTTTTGAGCCGTGAGCTCTATAGGGCACAAAGAGGGTTTTTGGTTTGATTTTTCTAAGTGTTGGTGTTGTATGAGTCTTTCACTAGTTACTTGCATGTATATAAGAGGTCTTGGTCAATAAAGTTTGCAATAGTTGGTCCAACAACACAATGAGGGTTTCAAGGGATGTGGTTTTTGTGTCTTGAGTCAAAGTAACATGTTATGGCTATGTCTTAAATGCAAGGGATGTATATTTGACCAAGTTGTATAGAAATCTACTCATTTATCTTATTGGTGATGTTGTGCCGTGTGAAATGAGGGGGGGGGAAGGCTTCTAGAAGTCTTTTGGCTAGTAAACACATTATATTGTATCATTTACTAAAGTTACAACATGTAACTTTTATTTAAAAGTTACCAACTTGCATGCATTTGTGTATAATATATTTTCTAGTGTACAAAGTGTAAGTATCATTTACTTGGCTAAAGTTTAATAAAACTTTAGGTATTGGGTACAATCGAGGGTATTTGTTGAAGCGTAGATAAATTTTCATGCTTCCGGTTATTCTTAAACGTACATTTATCGCGAAACGTATTTAACTTACGTAACCAATAAAATAAAGGGACAATGACCATAATTATTATCAAAATAATTATTTAACACATGATTGATGTAAACGTTTGATGGTTTGATGCCCGTTCACATTAAACGATAATATTTGGCGTACGCGATTTAACCTAGCGTTTACAATTTCAAGCAAACATGTACAATACAAAAGGTACATTGCGGATTTGTTGACGTCGTCAATGACTCTAAAACACAGGGTGTTATAATACAACCCTTCATCTAGACTAGTGAGTGGTCTAAGATAATTATAAAATTGATTCACCTGTGTAACCTAATTTAACAACCATCATGTTCAGCGCAACGACAGTAAACAGATCGATATTGACCATATCAAATATGTTGACATGACCACTAACATACATTCGGCTTGGATTCCTTCAAAATTTTCCACCATGATGTATTCGAATCGAAAACATATTGGGTGCATTATCTGAAAATCAAAATCAAAACCCAACTTCGTAAATCGACAATAAAACAAGTAATGAACACTAAATTTGTAAGAAAATTAACTTTAAGCAAAAGGACTTCAAATCATTAGCATAAGCCGATTTGAGATCTTCGATTAGTTGCTCGATGATGCCCATCCAATGTCTTTTGCAGAGCTTCCATCCCGTTTGGTCCTCTAACACCATTGCATGTAGGGTTTGAACATAAAAAAATAATGTACGTATGCTTGTGTGAGTGATTTATGCGAGAGTAGTAATAGGATTTGAGCGGGAATAATCTTGTGATATGATAGGGATGATAGGTTTAAGTGGAGTTGAATAGTAAAAAAATTAATTGGTGATCTGATGGGAAGTGTACAGGTGTACCTAAAAAAATTATAGAGTTAGGGACCAACGGTGCAGCAACATACTTTTTATGCGAAATTACCATAATACCCATCACTAACGAAGCGACTTAACGACCATTCATCTCTTAGGACCAAACACGCACCAAAATGACCACTTCCAGGACTATTTCTAGCAATTTTTAAAACGGGAGACTGAACGAGTAAACGGGGCTGAGTTCAAGGACCAACGGTGTAATTTACCCTTAAAAAAATATAACATTCAAGTCATAAAACTAAGATAGCCTAGCAACATACAGATAAAATGCTTTAAAACAAACTACTCAAAGACGTTAAATATGTCGCAATTTTATCTCGTAAAGTATTCATATTGTTGATGTATTATAATCGAATGTTGTTAAACATTTTTACCATTTTGTTAGACGTCAATATCAATTATTTACAATGACAAGATTACGAGAAAAAAGTAAAGTAATTTTTGATAAACAATGTCAATTAACAAGTAAAGAAACTTAATAAAATCATGCATATGCTAAACTAACGATGCAATCCTCTTTAGACGTATCATAAATAGTAAAGAAAAGGCCAAGAATATATATCATATAAAATGAAAGAAAAAGAACAAAAGAAAGAAAAGTTAAAAAAAATAATAAAAAGAAAAAAATAAATTGGCAATCACCCCAAGACATTGATTTATTTTTTTACAAGGAGAATTACATGTATATCCTTCTTAAATTTCAATATTACATAAATATCCTTTTTACTTTTGTAATTATATCAATGGCCTTCACAAACTTTTGTAATTACAAGAATATCTTTCTCAAACTTTTAAATTCATATATATCTTCAAAAATCAATTTAATCATAATTATATTGATTTAAAATTATAGAACTATTATTTGTCTTTTATATTGATTATGATTTTATTATTCATATAAAGTTTTTGGCCTCGAGCGATAAAAGAACGTGATGATGTAATTACGAAAGTTTGGATATAAATATAAATGAACATATTGCTCATATATATTATTTGTTCAGATATACTTTTTGGCTCGAGTAATGAAAGAACATGTTGATTTTTTATTATATGAGAATATTTAAATTTTGAGAAGGATATTGATGTAATTACAAAAGTGTGAGAGGGATATTGAGGTAATTACAAAAGTTTGGAAAGGATATTGATGTAATTACAAAAGTTTAGGAAGGATAATGACGTAATTAAAAAACTAGGAAGGATATTGATTTAATATTGAACTTTTGTAAGGATGTAAATGTTATTGTCCCTTGTTAGAAACACAAAAAGTGTTGATTACAAGGCCTATTTATCTAGTTTATACTGTGTAGGGATTAACTAGTGCAAATAGGGAAGGACTAAGTTGTAATATGTAATAACCCTTAATTTCTTTCTAGTCCTTCCTTCCTTCCTATAAAAGAAGGGCTAAGGAAGGGTTAAGGGTTGGTGATTTCTCTTTTTTCTAATCTAATATTTCTTTCTTTCTCTCCTCCTCACCTACGTCCCAACTCTCTCTCTATACTCTATCTCTAAAACTTTTCCAGTGTAGTATTTTGTATCATAGTATCATACTGTATCAATTGGTATCAATCGCCATGGGATGATTTGAAATGCTTTTCGTAAAAAAAGTTATCAAATTTGAAGACTTTGAAGAACTTGAAGAATATGAAGACTATGAAGACTAAAAAGACAAGTTCTTGAAGACAAAGCCTTAAAATTTGAAGAAAGTTATAATTTTTAGAGATTTCAGAAGATAAAGTCTTGAACTTTTGCAATTTACTTTGCAAAAGTCACATCTTTATGTTAAAGTTGAAGACTTTAGGTGTTTTCGTGCATAAAGTTTTGAACTTTTGCATAAAGTAGCAAACTTTAGTAGTTTTCTTGGAAAAAGATTCAATCTTCAAGCTTCAAACATCACCGGAATACACCACAACCGAACCACAAGGTTTGGTCATAGTGTATCAACCGAACCACCTAGTTCGGTTAGAAGACTCTAACCGATCCACCTCAGGATCGGTCAGCAAGGTCCAGCCGAACCTCCCTCAGGCAAACCACCACATCCTGTCACCCTCTTCCAACCGAACCTCCTGGGTCGGTCACCAAGCCCCAACTGATCCTCCACCAAACCTATGAATCTAGAACGAGTCTAAACTAAAAACTAAACCCTAGTTTTATAAATTAATGTTAGATATTAGAAAAAAACTCGGTCACCCCGTGTATTTTACGGTTTATTGTTACTCATAGTTAAGTAATTAATGTATAACATTCGGTAATGGGCAGGGTATTCAACAAAACATGTAAGCCCACTACCAAGGTCTTAAGGCTGGTTTTGTTGTCACTATATAAACCTCTTTCATGCCATGGAAGAGGTGAGTTAGTCATTTACATAATACAAGTTCATTTTATCTCTCTAGAAAGTTCTCTCTTACTTTCTCACTCTAGAACTTGGCTAATCCACTAGTCATATAATTGTGTTATGATTTCCAATATCCTACAATTGTGCTTGTTCTGTTATCAAGTGGATCAATGTACCTTGGATTGTATTGTTATTCACTTGTTCAATAAAAAATGGCAACCTCATATGCAATTTTTGAGGGGGAGAAGTGTGAATTCACTACATGTTGATTGATGTTTGAAAAATGGTCATACGGCTCCTGCACACATTAGCTCAGGACTCGTGCATAAACTTTTGACTCCTGGAACAATCAGTTCAGGACTCGAACCACAACCTCCTTCTCCAACACCTAATGTTCTACCAACAAAGAATGAGTAGGATACGTTATTTTTCCTAATGTTTGATGAGTACTTTAATCCTTCACCAAGTATTATTCAACCTGTTCTTATAGCTGCTATTCAAGAACCTGTTGTTTCAACTAGAACACCTTTATTAACAAGAATTGATCAAGATACACCTTCTACAAGTATCTTACAAGCCACTCAAGAAGCACGATCTTATGTTATTCCTACTAGTGTTGAAGAAGATGATCAAGGTATTGAAGTTGCACACATGGATAATGATCTGTAATTTGGTCTTTCAATTACAGAATATAACACTCCCATTTTTACATATAGCAGCGGAAGCTAATCTGGGGTATTATTTCATTGTACAACAATCATAATCATAGAAAACGAATCGAAAAGTGACGTTTTTAAAAGATAACTTATCATTCATTTATTCATCAGAGTTTTTACAAAAAGTGAGGTCCAAAAATCTACATGAAAACATAAAGTTTGAATAATAACAGTTTAGCCATCTTCAAGTCCGTGCCACTCCATGCCTTAAGTTGCTCAATTACCTGAGATAAACATGCTAAAAAGTTAACACAAAGGTTGAGTGAAATTCATAGGTTTAAGTAAAGTAGTTTGAATACAAGTTCAATAGTGGGTTACGTTGTTATACACCCATAGTTTGTAATAACTGCAACACATACAATTAGCATGAAAAATAGTATTATTGCCCTAAGCTCATGACACCGAAGCCTTAGGTTAATCAATAACCATAAATAATTGCCCCAATGGGTGTCTTTGCTAAGCACCTTATAGTTATTTCTAATGAAGTGCTATTGGTTACCGAAAGTATAGGTACACCAACGGGGAGTCCAGTCCCAAATAGATCTATTTACAACATTCGCGCTCACTCCGTAGAGTAATTAACGATTCATGATAATGGGGTCTTAATGACAAAATAGTTACTTAGGCAATAATGTATCAGGATAGCATACAGAAAAAATACTTGCATTCATAGTTTAAGCATGTATCCCCCTCACGGGTTTATAAAACATTTAAAAGAGTTAAATGCGAGGCTAAGAACTCACCTTAATAGTACAGGGAAATCTGATTGCTGATAAAAGTATATGAAAGTAACGGCTTCGTCACACAACCTGGTAATATGTCAAGTCTTAGTTTGATTGGATATGTTTTATGTCATAATGAAATATCATTTTGATTGGATTTATTATGGAAATATCGTATCACTGTTCAGGCCATCATAATGTAAAGGTCATGTAGTAAACGTTTGAGGAGCCAAGACACTTTAAATCGTAAATCCAGTAAACTTGTCAAAACATATACCCAAATGAAACCCCTTACACGAAGCTCCCTAGTAATGTGATACATTATATTTTTAAGTTTCTTCAAAATCTAGAATAATTTATATATATATTTTTATAATTAATATAAAAATATAATATTTTATAAGTTTGCAAACTTGGCAATATATACCCCTGGTTTATAAACTTTTACAAGTTGAGTCCTTTATATATAAAGTATATATAATTAAAACCTTTAACTTTGAAACTTGGAAAAATAGGTCCTTATAGTTATAAATTTAAGAAAATGACATTTTCAGCTATAACACCCTGTGTTTTCAAGTCATTGACGACGTCAACAAATCCGCAATGTACTTTTTGTAATGTACGTGTTCACTTTAAATCATAAGCGATAGGTTAAATCGCGTACGCCAAAAATTAGCGTTCAATGTAAACGGGCATCAAACAATTAAATGTTTACATCAATCAAGGGTTATATAATTATTTTGAAAATAATTATTAACTTTGTTCATTTTATTTTTATCAGATACGTAAAGAGTATACGTTTCACGATAAATTGCGTTTAGGCACTCCCGGAACCACCAAAACTTTTCTACGCTTCAACAAATACCCACTTTTATACCCAATACATAAAAATTGTAAAATATATCATGTATATCTTATATATGCCGAAATTTTGGCAAAATATACAAGTAATATAAGGAAAACTCTTCCAAGTTGGTCAAAAGAACACCATACCTCTTTAATGCCACACCATGCTTTGTTTCTTTTGACTCTATAGAGCTCACGGCTCAAAACCAAGACCAAACCAAACCCATACAAAATTTTCTACAACCCATACACACTTATACACATCTATCCTAAGACATTCTAAGGTATTTCCAACCATTGAATCACCATTTACAAGTAATTTACACTCTTGGTTAAGTATGAAAATGATTATGTATTAATTAGGGTTTTTATAGTTTCATAATATGTTTCAAGATAAAGAAATACATAAGACATGTTAATATTAATTATGGACTCATAATAATGTTACTTGAACACTAAAATAAAGTTATCTTGGAAGAAATACACTTGTACACACTTGGTTATGTATAAAAATGATTATTGAGAAAACTAGTAAATCAAGTTTACTTAAGTAATGTTATGGTTTTAAAAATAGATTAAGGGATTTGTTGACATAAGTAACTTGGACACATGAGGACTAAGATTTATGGATTTTTATAAAAGTTATGGTTTATTATGTAAGATAAAAGACTTGTAATATTTGGACAAAGGGACAATAAAAGGACTATGGACATAATATACATGTAATATATATGATAAATATAAAATATAAGATTAGTGGTAAAAGTCATAAGATGAAAACAAGGAAACAAGACTTAATTTTGGACTTAACAAACTATCACAAACATTCTGTCCAAAATTCGAAATTTAACATATCCATTTTATATTTTTATAAGATAATACATTTCACGACGATTCCGAAAAGGTAAGAAACTTGTTAAACGGATTAATAACGAAAAAGTTACGTTAAAAACGAGTTATACGTTAATAAACGAAGTCGTAAATAAATTTTTATAAAAACATTTTTATAAAAATTATAAACAGCAAGTGTTGATATTTTTAATAAATAATATTAAAACAAATCATTACATATTTAATTGTTTTGGGATTTCCAAAATGATAAGATCGTAATTTTCTTCAATTAATAACGAACCGCTTATGAATTTCGCGAGTTTACGACAATTAAATACTTTTTATAAACTATTTTTTTAAAAAAGTTACAATTCCATCGACCAGAAAGTTATATTTTAGTAAACTTAAAATATTTAAACTTTCAATTACGAAGAACGTCCATCACAGAAAGAATCACTAAAAACGGAGTGCTATAAACGAATAAAAATAAAGACGTTTACCCGGTTTAACGATAATTAAATACCGATAAAAATATATATAAGGATCCTGATGTGAACAGTAATTTTACTGTTCACACATAATGTGCCGAAATCGAAAATGTACAAATATGATAACAAATCGTCTTGAACAAAAGATGGGCATAAGACAACGCGGGAATCGGGCTTAAAACGTGTAAAGTTATGACATTTTAACCAAAGTATGTTTATAACATTTTTAATTTTATAAACATGGTTTCAACTTAAACATTTAGATGGTGATTAGCTAAATAACTTATGCAGTAGGAGTACTTCAATGTGCATTAGTACTTCTACGACCTTAATTTAAATTATTTGCATTTTGATCAATTCGCAGTGGCGCTTTAATTGTGATATACTTGCATTACTCACTCCAGGTGATCATCGCCCCACGTGTTCCAGCTTTTGTTTGACAAAGTTTTGGGTGAAAAACATGATAATGCCTTTACAATTGGACACAAGTGTTAAGTTTTATATATGAATACTTGTTGCCTAATTACGATAACACCAATCTGAGCCCACTATCATGAACTGTCAATTACAGACTGTGAGCGACGAATGTTAATGAATAGATCTAATGGGTTTTGACACACCCCGTTCAGGGAAATTAGCTATCACTGAACAAACAAACTATACCATATCGAAAATCTGGATTGCGGGTAGAACATCACCAGGGCAATGGAGAGGCAATAATTTTGGGTACGACACACACGGCAAGCTTTGTAGGCATGAGTCTTAGAGCAACGAAATTACATTTATTGATGTCTGCATCTGTTGCAATTATCATACACTAGGAAATCTTATGTCCTAACAATAGATGATATATCAAACCTATGAATTAGCACCAACTTAACTTGTTGACGTTAAAAAGCAATGGTTTTTTCAGTGGATCATATGCACGAGGTGCGATGGTTACATTGGTGGTTTTGGGATTTGGATGTCATGCAATTAAAGATTTTGTCGCATTTCATTTTGTTATCAGTTAATGGCTGAAAATCCTTTGTATTTTGATCATGAAGCAAGATATAGCTTCGGGCTTATGTAACAATTACTTTGTTAAATCCAATGTATCGTTTTCAAACGACTTTTTGGTCGTTCTATATATATCTTGTGTTATTGATCTATGAAGTAACACGCCCCGGACCCTTATTCCGCTGCGACCCAATTTAGGGGTGTTACATTAGTAATCAACGAATCCTTCTAGTTGGCTAACATACACTTCCTCATTAAGTGCTCCATTAAGGAGAGCAGTCTTCACATCCATTTACTATACGGGAAAAGACTTGTGTGTCACATATGCCAAAAACATCCTAACCGCTTCAATTATGGAAAATGGTACAAATGACACATTGTAATTAATACCCTCTTCTTGTCGATATCCTTTAGCCACAATACGATCCTCATTCCTGATTACAGTGTTTTCTTCATCCACTTTGTTCTTCCAGATCCACTTCAATCCAACTTAGGTCAACGAGTGCTTCTTTGATGTTCTTTGGATGTGTGGTGGACACCGTGAGTGCATAGATGTGCATTTCAGGATTAGTATTGAGTTATATTCGTGTCATTAATGGCTTTAAAAAGTCACCAATCACGTGTTTTAATGGATGATCTTTCGTCTATTTGTATTCTGAAGGGTGTTTCTGATAAAATGTGTGCGTATAGGAAGGGTCGATTGAACGAAAAGAAGATTTAATTGAGTCTGTTGACGATGTGCCAAACGGATTGACAAAGTTGTCATCTTCCCATAATGAAGCATTATCATGGAGAGTTTCATCATCTTGAATTTGTTCTTGCTCGTCAGCATGCCCTTAAGTACTTGTCAAATCTATAGGATCAGTAGACGAATTTGTCATTGTTGTTGTTGGTGCTTGGAGTTTAACCATTGTAGATGCAGATGAAGTGTTTAGATTTGGAGGTAGAGGAACAACAAAGAAAGGAGTAGAAGGAGCAATTTGTTGTGACAAATTATCCAAGTCACCTTATGATGGTGCATCAGGAGTGATTGTTGACGGGGCCTTGTTAAGTATGATTCATGAACTGATTTTTCCAGAAGTCTTCTGTTGAAGTCCAGGTTCTAGACTAGGTGTTATAGAAGCCATATGTTCAAGCGCAGGGTCTAAACTGTATTGTTCAGATGCCATTGCTGAAAGTTTATCAAAGTTGACATTCAATGTTTCCATGAACTTTCTTGTCGTCGTGTTGTAAATCCTAAAACCTCAACCAAATTCGAAGTAACCAATAAAGAAACCAATATCACCTTTTGCTTTGAGCTTCCCATGATCTTCACGATCAATTTATGGGTAACAAAGAGCACCGAAAACATGGAAAAAAGAAATATTTGATTTTCTGTTGCTAATAAGATCTGATTGTTCTGTCGTTGTGTGTATATTTTTATGATTCAAGTTTTAAATTTATATTTTTCCAACTTAACCAAAAACAACACGTTAACGGGCAGTATACCCGGTCGGTGGTAGTTTCGTAGAAAGTAGAGTGTCGATCACTGAGAGCGAGGTTAAATCTATTAGTTTATTAATATCTTGGTTATCTAATATATGTTAGTTCTAGTCTAATCTAATCCTATTCTAAACCAATGTCAGTCCTAATCCTAATTTTAACGGGTAAAAGGGGTTTTTAGCCTGAGAGACTGGCACGGTTTTGTTAGTGACTATAATCAATTCTAAGTACTTTAACCCACTCAAGCAAATTAACAAAAGATAAAAGAGCAGTCGAGCCTTATGATAGAAAACTGTATTAACCATTATTAATCCGATTAGAATATTGGTTTGTTTATTTAATGCAATGATTTCTTCGATTAAAGAAAGGCAACCAAAAGAGGCCACAAGTCAACTCCGCCACAACAAAACACCATCCCCAACAGCAACCACAACCACTACGGTCACAAATGCCCAACTCCAAGCTATGATTGATCAAGGTGTCAGTGCCGCTCTGGCCGCACGTGACGCAACTAGGAATGGCACTGATAGTCATTCTTCGGGAACGGGTGTCAGGGGATCTGAACGCGTTGCTAGAGAGTGCACTTACCAGGATTTCATGAAGTGCAAACCTCTTTACTTCAAGGGCACCAAGGGAGTAGTTGAGTTAACCCAATGGTTTGAAAAAATGGAGACTGTCTTCCGAATAAGCAACTGCTCAGTGGAAAACCAGGTCAAGTTCTCTACCTGTACTCTTTTAGCAAGTGCTCTAACATGGTGGAATTCCCATGTTATGACGGTTACTCATGATGTTGCATATTCAATGACTTGGGTCGATCTAAGGAAGAAGATGACCGACAAATATTGTCCACGAAACGAAATGAAGAAGCTTGAGGCAGAATTGTGGAACTTAAAAGTGATAGGTACGGATGTGGTCAAGTATAACCAACGTTTTCAAGAACTAGCACTTCTCTGTGTGAGGATGTTCCCTGAGGAGTCAGACAAAATTGAAAGGTATGTCGGGGGATTGCCCGACATGATCCATGGAAACATCGTAGCTTCAAAGCCAAAGACCACTGCAAAGAGGCTATTGAAATGCCTCCTGTAAACTGATGACAAGAGAGTCAATACCATTGCGGAAAGACAAGCTGAAAACAAGAGGAAGTTTGAAAACACTTCCCGAAACAGTCAGAATCAACAACAACAACAAATCAAGAGGCAAAACACCGGCAGGGCATACACTGCTGGATCGGGTGATAAGAAACCATATGGGGGATCTAGACCCCTATGCTCAAAGTGCAATTACCACCATGACGGTCCGTGTGCTCCAAAGTGCTATAAATGCAACAAATATGGTCACATCGCCCGTGACTGTACGAGTGCAGGAAATGCCAACAACACTAACAACCAGAAGGGCACCGGATCGGGTCAGAAACCTACTTGTTTTGAGTGCGGAGTTCAGGGACACTTCCAGAAAGAATGTCCAAGGCTGAAGAACAACAAAGGCAACCGTGGTAATCAAGCTGGGAATGACAGGGCTCCAGCGAAGGTATACGTGGTAGGAAATGCGGGGGCAAATCCAGACAACGTCGTTGCTGGTACGTTCCTTCTAAACAACCCTTATGCAATATCTGGTATTGATCACGGGTGCCGATCGAAGTTTTGTGTCTACTGCATTTAGCTCCTAAATTGACATCACGCCATCTACCCTAGATCACTATTATGATGTCGAACTAGCTGACGGGAGGATAATTGGGTTAAACACTATACTTAAGGGTTGCACATTAAACTTCCTAAACCACCAATTCCATGTAAACTTAATGCCTATAGAACTTGGTAGTTTTGACGCTATAATCGGTATGAGACTGGTTGCGAAATACAGCGGTCATTGTGTGTGCTAAGATGATTTGTTGCAGACCCCTGGAAAAATAAAACCTTAATCATACACGGTGATGGAAGTACCCAGGGAAATGTGACACGATTAAACATCATTTCTTGCACTAAAACGCTGAAGTACATGGAAAAAGGGTTCCCTATCTTTCTGGCACATATTACTACAAAAGAGATTGAAGACAAGTCGGAGAAGAAGCGACTGATGAGACCAATAGTTCAAGACTTCTCTGAAGTATTTCCTGAGGACTTGTCGGTCCCTCCTCCGACTCTACAAGTGGAAGTTTCCAAATTGGATTTTGGTACCTGGTGCTGCACCTGTAGCACGGGTACCTTATCGATTGGCGCCTTCCGAGATGAAAGATATTTATAAGGACCCTAAGTTCCTCACCCCTAGGGAGCTCCGGTCTTGTTTGACAAGAAGAAAGACGGAACATTCTGGATGTGCATAGATTACCGGGGAATTAAATAAACAAGTGGTAAAGAACCGTTATCCGCTCCCAAGAATTGATGATTTATTTGATCAGCTCCAAGGGTCGAGTGTTTACTCGAAAATCGACCTAAGGTCAGGTTATCACCAATTGAGGGTTCGAGAAGAAGACATTCTGAAGACTGCCTTCAGAACTCGTTATGGCCATTACGAATTTCAAGTTTTGCCGTTTGGTTTGACAAACGCACCTGCTGTATTCATGGACCTTATGAATCGGGTATGCAAACCATATCTGGATAAATTCGTGATTATCTTTATTGATGATATTCTGATTTATTCGAAGAACAAGAAAGAACATAAGGAACACCTTAAGCAAATCTTAGAATTGCTTAAGAAAGAGGAGTTGTATGCCAAGTTTTCCAAATGTGAATTTTGGATTCCTAAAGTACAGTTCCTAGGTCACGTGATTGATTGTAAGGGTATTCACGTGGATCCCGCCAAGATTGAATCCATTAAAGATTGGACATCTCCTAAGTCACCAACGGAGATACGTCAATTTTTAGGCCTTGCTGGGTATTACCGAAGATTCATTGAAGGGTTTTCAAAGATCGCCAAACCATGCTAAGCTTACTCAAAAGAAGGTCAAGTTTGAGTGAGGGCTTAAACAAGAAGCTGCTTTCAATCTGTTGAAGCAAAAGTTGTGCAGTGCATCAATCCTTGCATTACCTGAAGGAAGCGAAGATTTCATCGCAAACTGCGACGCTTCAAAGAAGGGTTTGGGCGCTGTGTTGATGCAAAGAGAAAAGGTGATTTCTTATGCATCACGCCAGCTGAAGATTCATGAGAAAACTATACAACACAGATTTAGAAACTTGGTGCAGTGATTGTTCCGCACTCAAGATCTGGAGACATTAATTTATATGGAACTAATTGTACGTGTTCACCGATCACACAAGTTTTTAGCAACACATTTTTAGATCAAAAAGAGTTGAACCTGAGGCAACGCCGAAGGTTAGAATTGCTAAGTGATTACGACTGTGATATATCGATATCACCTAGGAAAGCAAATGTCGTTTGCTGATGCCTATTGAGCAGGAAAGAACGAGAACCACCATTAAGATTTCGATCCTTGGTTATGACTATTAGCTTGGATCTTCCCAAACATATCTTAAATGCTTAGACCGAAGCGCGAAAACCAGAGAACATTAAGAGTGAAGACGTTGGGGGAATGTTGATCGAACATGCTAAATTTCCAGAAGCGGTTAGAGAACAAAAGTTGGAACCACGTGCGGATGAACCATGTGCCTCAATGGCAGTAGCTGGTACCTTGTTATGGGTCGATTTGCGACTGTGATCATTCACGAATCCTACAATCAAAATACTCTATTCATCCCTGGGTTCCGACAAAATGTACCAAGACATGAAGTAAGCTATATTGTGGCCCAACATAAAAGCGACATAGTGCCACTTATTTAGCAAGTGTTTGACCTATTGCTAATGGAATCAAGGCTTGAAATCAAAGGCCATCAGGATTTGGCGGGTATTAACCCAAGATACCCGAATGGAAGTGGGACAACATCACTATGGATTTTGTCACGAAGCTTCCTAAGACGTCTCAAGGCTATGACACAATTTGGGTGATCGTTGACCGGCTCACTAGTCTGGCGATCTCACACATGAGGGATACCGATCCTATGGATTAAAAACTTGCAAGATGAACCAAAAATGAGATGGTCACAGGCATGGAATACCCGTCTCAATCATTTGTGATCGTGACCTAAAGATTCGCACAAATTCTGGAGGTTCACTCAGAACGCTTTAGTACTAATTTGGATATGAGTACTGCGTACCATCCACAAACAGACGGGCAAAGCGAGAGGACCATTCAAACTCTCGAGGATATGCTGCGTGCTTGTGCAATCGACTTAAAAAGGGTTGGGATTAACCATTGGGCCATAGGACGAGTTCTCATATAACAATAGCTATCACGCTAGCATTAAGGCCGCACCATTTGAAGCACTTTATGGTCGAAAGTGTCGTTCACCTGTTTGTTGGAACGAAGTTGGAGAAGCTCAAATACTCGGTCCAAACTAGATTCAAGAGACCACTAAGAAAACATCCAGATCAAGCTAAGGATGCAACCAACGTGATTCGACAGAAGCGTTAGCGCTGCCGTCCGCTGAAGCGTAAACCAATGGAATTCCAAGTCGGGGATAAAGTTATGCTTAAAGTTTCCACCTTGGAAAGGGTGTCCGTACGTTTTGGCAAACGGGGAAGTTTAAACCCTAGGTATGTTTGGACCGTTTAATGGTGATAGAAAAAGTGTTAGGAGAAGTTGCTTACAAGCTTGAACTTCCAAAAGAGATGAGTAAGTTACATAATACGTTTCATGTATCTAATCTGAATAAGTGTCATGCTGAAGAACCATTAGTCGTTCCGTGGATGGACTTCATCTTGTGACAAGACTTCCTTTGTTTTAAGGAACGTTTAGAAATAGTGGGCATAAGTTAAACGGGTTGAAGCGAATCGGATCCACTTTATAGTAAGTCAAAGATTGAAGGAACTCCAAGAGAGGTCCTGATTCACATGGGAAACGGAAGACCAATTCCAAGAAGTAAAATACCCACACCTCATCATCAAGATCGCATCGTCGTCAAGTGCTGGCATCGTAAGCCATGATGACAAGGCTCGTTTAACGGGGAAGTCTTAAAAACACCCTGTGTATAGAGTCATTGACAACGCTATAAATCTGCTATTAATTTAGCGTATGTACGCCGTTTGCTTGTAATTTCATGAATTAAGTTTATATCGCGTAAACTAAAAATTAACGTTCAATGTAAACGGGCATCAAACAATTAAATGTTTACATCAAACAAGGGTTAAGTAATTATTTTGAGGATAATTATTAACTTTGTTCATTTATTTTACCGGATACGTAAAGTGTATACGTTTCGCGATAAATTGCGTTTAGGCACTCCCGGAACCACCAAAACTTTCTACGCTTCAACAAATACCCACATTTATACCCAATACATAAAATTCCCACTCAAATATATCATGTATAGCCCTATATGCCCCCCGAAAATAAATTTCTTGCAATAGATAACAAAAAATACCAAAAACCCTTCCATTTGGTCAATGTTCAACACTACTTCATTAAAACCACACCATACCATGTCTAATTGACCAAAGACCCATCCCTAAGACCAATGACCATCCCTAAGACCATAACATGTTCCCTTGACTTGTCCTACACCATATATGCATGTATCTTATAAGATATAGCTCACACATTGCTTAAACACTTAGAGAAAAATTCACAAATACTCCCTTTGGCACTCATAGAGCTCACGGCTCACATAGGGCTCCCAAGCAAATCCATACAAAATTTTATACAACCCATACACACCTATACACATCTATTCTAAGATATTCTAAGGTGATCCCAAGCATTGGCTAAGCTTTTCCAAGTATTACTCAAGAAAAAGGAAGCTAGGGTTTTGTTAAGTAAACAAGGGTTTTTATTTGTGCAAGCTTTGGTTTTGTGGCTAAACAAGGGTTTAGCACTTGCTTATCATCATCATCATACCTCATAAGGTTTACTTGAACTCTTTATGTTCTTATAATTTTCATTTTTATGCATATGATTATTCTATTTAGCTTAAATCACCATTTAGGATTATTAACATGTAAAAAGAAGTTTTTATTTGTTGTCAACATACTTTACAACTTCTATAATACCTTATATGTTAATGACATCTATGTTAAAATAGTCACACAAGTGATTATAACTCATGGTATAAACATGAATAATGAATTAAGGGGATTAATTAGGGTTTTTAAAGTTTCATAATATGTTTTCAAGATAAAGAAATACATAAGACATGTTGAATATTAATATTGACTCATATTAATAGTTTACTTGAACACTAAAATAAAGTTATCTTGAAGAAATACCACCGTGTACACACTTGGTTATGTATAAATATGATTATGGACAAAACTAGTGATTTATGGATTCTTATAAAAGTTATGGTTTATTATGTAAGATAAAAGACTTGTAATATTTGGACAAAGGGACAATAAAAAGGACTATGGACATAATATATATGTAATATATATGATAAATATAAAATATAAGATTAGTGGTAAAAGTCATAAGATGAAAACAAGGAAACAAGACTTAATTTTGGACTTAACAAACTATCACAAACATTCTGTCCAAAATTCGAAATTTAACATATCCATTTTATATTTTTATAAGATAATACATTTCACGACGATTCCGAAAAGGTAAGAAACTTGTTAAACGGATTAATAACGAAAAAGTTACGTTAAAAACGAGTTATACGTTAATAAACGAAGTCGTAAATAAATTTTTATAAAAACATTTTTATAAAAATTATAAACAGCAAGTGTTGATATTTTTAACAAATTATACATATTTTTGGGATTCCAAAATGATAAGAATCGTAATTTTTCAATTAATAACGAACGAGTTATGAATTTCGCGAGTTTACGACAATTAATACTTTTATAAAACTATTTTTATAAAAGTTACTATTCATGACAGAAAGTTATATTTTTGTAAACCTCATAAATATATAGAACTTTCAATTACGAGAACGTCCTCGAAAGAATCACTAAAAATGGAGCTATAACGAATAAAATACGACGTTTACGGGTTTTACGACAATTAAAACACACACACAAAAATATATATAAGGTCTGATGTGAACAGTAATTTTTACTGTTCACCAGTAGGTCCGAAATTCGAAAATGTCAATTTATGATAACTCGTCTTGATACGAAAAGATGGGCATAAGAAACGCGGGAATCGGGCTTAAAACGTGAAAGTTACGCCAGTTTTACTAAAACGGTAATTATAAACGTTTTTACTTATTAAACACAATTTTACCAAAACCATTAGTTGGTGATTGAGCTATATAGAATATTATGTGGTTACCGAAGTACTATATTACTAGGGAGTTTCATAATGAGGCCTCTTCGGATGGCGTATCGACGAGTTGTTGGATTTACGATTTAAAGTGTCCTAACTCCTCGTACGTCATGTCATGACCTCTTTAATTATGATAGCCCGAACGATAGTACGACGTAACAACTATAGGGTTATTATTCCCAATGTTATCAATTATAAGTACTCGGTACTTATACGACCTATGATAATTTAAGGTTGCATACGATTCTTTTACGTGACGCATTATCTGCGATATTTTGGATTATCAAACTCAAGGTGGGTTCATAGACCCACGTTTTACTGCTTTGTTTACAAAGTTTTGGGGTGAAACAACCATGCAAAGTTTTAACAACAGGACACAATGGTTAAGTTTCACATTATGATTACATGTTGCCTAAGTAGCGATAACCCAATCTGACCCATTATCATGAACTGTTAATTACGAGCGCGAATGTTATAAATAGATCTATTGGGTTTGACAACCCCGTTCGGTGATTAGCTATCACAAGGGAAACGAACGTATACATGTCGAATATAGGATGTTGGGGGGGGGGTATAGAACATCACCACGGGCAAAGTAGGTCATTATTTTGGCATCCATAAACTCCAAGCAACAGTGTCATAGCTTAGAGCAACGTAATTACATTTATAGATTCTGCACTTTGTTGCAAATTAACATACACTTGGTAGATCTTTGTGGTCCTACAATATATGATTTATCAACCTATGAATTCACCAACCATTATTGTTGACGTTTTAAAGCAATGTTTTTCAGGAGATCAATAGCACGAGGTGCAATGGAGTACTTGGTGTTTTGATTTGGATGTCAGCAATTAAAGATTTTGTTGCATTTCAATTTGTATCAGTTTATAAGCCGGAAATCTTTGTATTTTGATCAAGTGAACAAGTTAAGCGTTCGGCTTAATAACGATTACATTTGTATAAATCCAATGTATCATTTTCAAACGACTTTTTGGTCGTTCTATATATATCTTGTGTTATTGATCTGAGAAGTAACATGCCCCGGACCCATATTCCGCTGCGACCTAATTTGGGGGTGTTACAATGTGACCCAAGACCTTGTCAGTTGCTGACGTGGCAACCATGCCAGCATGTGAGATCTACTTGCTGACGTGGCAGCCAACGTGGCGGTCAACGGGTTAGATCGGGTCTGGATTCGGGTTGGGTCAGGTCAGGTGTTGGGTCGGGTCTCCCTGTGGACCACTCAGAGAGTGCCACGTGTAAGAGGAGATAAATATCTCACCCATGGCAAAGTGGGACTTGAACCCGAGGTTTCTAGGTGAGGTACTTAAGCCAACCATAACAGTTTGCCCACAGACATAGTTTCATTAATATATAGGTATACTAATTTTATTTAAGGCATAAAATTGGTATGGGCTAGTTTCATTATAAGAAGTTAATATAAAACATGAACATGTTCAAAATAAAACGGTTACAAAGGCGAGGAAGGTATCGATAGACTCGTAATTTTGTGCTCATTCCAACGGAGTGCTCGAGGATTTTTTTTGAGTTTCTTTGAATCTCGATAAACGTGAAAACATCATTGAAACTCACCTATATATTAACGTTTTTGCTTTGTTTTCAATCCTTTGAACCTGTAAGACATTAAAACACAACCAATACATATTTGCAATATAATTACTCCATATTTTATGGTTATTATCTGTTTAATAGTATTTCCTAGATGCAAAATGAGTGTGTTTACGCACATATCATCTACTACTTGGGGTACATTACTTATAGCTGCCATTTATGATCTAGGTTTTAAAAACATTGAGCAGATTTAGTAAATGTTTTATAAACTTTCTGCTCTGATACCACTTGTTGTTCCCTTTAAGTTAGTTACCAAAAACTAAAAGTTAAGATAAACTAACTCACGGCAAGTTAATGTTGTTAGGCATAAACTTACAACTGCTGTTGAAAGTTAATGTTGTTAGGCATAAACTTACAACTGCTGGTGAACGTTAATGTTGTTGAGGGTATTTTCATAAATACTTTGATTAAGGGTTTCAATCACTCATTCAATCGATTTTAATCTTTCATATACTCTCTAATCATAAACCCTAACTCAATTTCATCATTCTTCATCAAAACCCAACATAATGTTAGATCAAAAGTTTGCTGATACTCACAATTTAGTTGTGTTTTTAGAAAAACCCACTGAAAGTAAAGGGTTTGAGGAGATAGTTGATTTTTTGAATGCAGGCCCTATCAAATATGCTTTAACCGTCAATCTTACAATCTATTGATCATGTGTTTAACAGTTCTGGATACTGTCAAAGCAAAAATGATTAATAGGGAAGTACAATTGCAAGCCCTAGTGGATAAAAAGAAGGTGATTATAACTGAATCCACAATAAGGAGAGATCTTCAACAGGAAGATTCTAATGGTGTTGATTGTCTGCCAAATGTTGTAATTTTGAACAGCTTACACTCATAGGGTATGAAAAACTTTCTTAGATGCTTATATTTTACAAGGCATTCTTTTCTCCTCAATGGAAGTTTTTAATTCATATAATTTTTCAATGCCTAAGTGCTAAGACTACTACACTGAACAAATTTAGTAGCACTATAGCCTCTGTAATTATTTGTGTTGATCCCAATAGAATAGATCTTTAATCCCTTAGCTTGTATAAGGTATAGTTATGCAAGATAAATCTAACACAACTATAGTAGAAACTTTAATTATGAATATCAAAGACTATGCGGAATCTAGTCAATGATACCAAGAAGAATTACAATGAAACGGTAATGAACAAGATCAATAACAATACAGTTTACCAAACTTTCAACCTCAATATAATATGAACACTCTTAATAGTGTTAGGGTTTACAAAACCTTGAAGTTACAAATAACACTTTTCTAGATTTCTAAATATTATTTTAACATTATGTCCTAGGACCTCCTTTTATACACCAAGGAGTCCTACAAGGCTTACAATACTTTCCTAAGTTATCATGAATCATCTAAACAAATAACTTATATGAATCTTTTACAAAAATATCTCATAATTATCCCGTAAGTAATCTTGATAAACAATCTTTATCTTTATCCTTTCTCTTGTCTTTATCCTTCTGACAGTAGAAACTCTTCTAGCAGTTGTAATCTTTAGCAGTTGTAACCAGCAGCATTAACTTTTATATCAGCAGCACTAACTGTGTACAAGCAGTAGTAACTACTTAGAATATTTTCTTCATTCTTCATCAGCAGTACTAAGTTATACTAGCAGTACTAACTTTATGCTAACAGTTGTAACTTTACTCAAGCAGTACTAACATATACTAGCAGTACTAAGTTACACTAATAGTAGTAATTTTTATACTAGCATTATTAACTACTTAGTAGTATTTCTTCTAAGTCTCTGAGCAGTCTTAACTTCCATTAGCAGTAGTAATATATACTAGCAGTAGTAACTGGCAGTACTAACTACTTAGCATATTTTTCACTAATATCACTAACAGCACTAAGTTATGCTTAGCAGCAGTAACTCTAACCTTAGCAGCAGTAACTTCCAAACAGCTTCAAAAAGTCTTTTAATCCCAACAATCCTCCCCTAAACTTGATGTTCATCTTCTGAATCTTCAAGTTTCTTGATTAAAAGCTTTATCTTCACTAGGAGGATGCATTCAAACACTTCCAGGATTCTTGAGCTATTTTGTCATGAGCTTAAGAAGTTGATAGCACATTTCATTCCAATGGTCAGCTTGAAGCTTCTTGTTGAGCATTTCTGTGATTGTTGCAGGTGTAAGTGGATATCTCTTTTCTACCAGCATAAAGATATGCAGATTTTGAAATCTCACAAAATGTACTCCACTTGAAGAAAATAGCTTCCAAACTGTCACTTTGTATCCTTGTAGATTCCTCCACACTTCACTTTCTACATCAGGTTCAAACATGACTTTCAGATCACCCCATAACACTCTCTCATAGCCCTCCTCTAGCCTTGTTAACCCATGCTTAGCTTTAACCAACTTCCAGAGAGTTTCCAAGTCTTCTCTGTCAATATTCTGAAGCATCTAAATCATTGATGAGTACCTCTTTGAACATCCATCAACTCTTATGATTTAAAAGTATCCCATCTTTCCTTCTTTGATGATTTTCCAGTCAACAATGATTGGAGGCTTAGTGGCTAGAGGTATAGCATCAATTGCTACCTCATCATCAGGAACTATCTCCATATGCTTTTTCATCTCTGCTTCTTCTTGATCATCATCTACTTCAGCTTCTACATTCTCATCTAACTTTTGCTTCTTTAAATTTTCAGATTCAAGTTCTTCTCCTGCTCTTTTAGAACTTCCTTCTGTTCTTGTCTCACTGCCTTTCACTAACTCTGTATCCATGTCTACAAATGTGTTTACTCTTTTCATTTCTTTGTCAAATAACATCTGAATATCCTTAAAGCTTTTGGTCTTCAATTGATTGTGCTTGTATCCAGCCATGCTTTTTAGATAAGTAGACATTGTATTTCTCTTTTAAGCCTTAGTTGGTGGTTTTCTTCTTTGCTCTAAGTCTTGCAAAATGCCTCTTCCTTTTATTCATGAGCCCCACAAATAATCTTGACTTTTCTTCAATAGTTAATTCTCCTTTCTTTTCTGCCTATAATCTTGCAGCTAGCTCATAATCTGCATCTATCATAGCTTGAACATCATCTTATTCAGCAATGCTTGCATCTTCTTTTCTTTGTCTTGCAAGCTTCTCTTCTTCTTCTAATTCAGCATCTAATTAAGCTTGAAGTTTTTGAGCAACCTCATTATCAAACATAATCTGATCTTTCTTCTTTAAAGGTTTTTCTGGCTCAACCATTTTTGCCTTGCCTTTGTCTTTAGCCTGTGTAAGTTGTGATGGTTGTGAAGGTGGTGTTGTTGTTGTAAATTCACTTGGTTATTGAACTATAACCCATCTAGCCTTGGGTTTTGCAGCTTTGATCTCTTTTAAAGTCTGAGTTAGGGTCAATTCATCAACCGTTGTTGTTGTAGTACTGTCAATTGTAACTTCAGCAGTACTAACTACAACATTAGCAGTAGTAACTACTTCACCAAAAGTAGTAACTGGATCAGCAGTATTAATAACCTTTTCAGCCATATCAACCACTTTCTCTGCCATATCTTGTTCATTATCAAGAACACCAGTATCAAACATTAAATTATCACCATACCTCCCTTGAGTCTCATCAACTAATGTAACCTCTGCATCTTGGTCAATTTCATAAATTTTCCTCCCATGTTTAGATGCATCCTCTTGATCACCCAAACCTTCATCTTTAGAGGAAACCACTCTTGCAGATCTACCAACCTTGTAAGTTCTTGACCCTCCTTTCTTTTCCAACCTCTTAACCCTCTCTTTCAATTCAGTAATCTCTCCAGCTTGAGAGGTCTTTATTTTCTCCAAGTCAAGAACTCTTTGTGATAAGCTGGTACAAAGTTCCATTAATTCATTTAGTTTCAGTCTATCCTCACCACTGAGCAATGGATTATTGGAATGTGTAGGTACACTTGCTACATTTTTAGTATCATCAGTTACAGGTTCTGTAGGACCACTAAGTTGAGGATCCGCAGTGTCTTTCCTCTATTTCCTTCTAGACTATTTCTTCTGAGGTTTAGATGTTGATGGTTGAGTAGTAGTGGGTGTATGATGGGAATCAGTTGGTATCTCTGAACCTTCACCTACTTGTTCTTGTGCTTAAACAATCATGGTTGGAAATAAAGGTGTGTCCCTACCAAAAAAGTCTTTTCTCTGCCTCTTCATATTAGCAAAGACCTTCTTAGTATGAGAAGGTGTAACATAAATCTCTTTATGTTTGGACATTCCTTCAACTTGTTTATCCAGGAACACTTGCACAAACCTTGGATACATTAGAAATTTAACCCCACCATCCAAGTTCTTCCCCATTTTATCAAAAATGTACTTGGAAAAGTTGAATTTTTGGTTTGTGGCAAGGCAAATGACAGCAGAGGCAATAGTGCTACTAAATACGTTCCAAGCAGTAGTCTTATCACTAAGGCATTGCAGAATTGTATGAATAAGAAATTTCCATTGAGGTGAAAAGAAAGCTTTATAGAATGTAAGCTTTTGTGTAATATTTTCATACCCCATGAGTGTCAACTGTTTAAAAATTGTAGCATTTGGAAGACATTCAGTACCTTCAGCATCTTCTAATTGAAGATCACTTCTTACACTTGTCTCAGTGATGATCACCTTCTTCTTATCCACTAGGGCTTGTATCTGCACTTCTCCATTAACAGTTTTCACCTTTGCAGTAGCCCAGAATTGCTCAATACATGCAGTATAGATTGTGGGATTAACCGTTAACGCATATTTGATAGGATGTGCGTTTAAAAAATCCACAATTTGCTCGAATCCATCACTTTCAGTGGGTTTATCTAAGAATGCGACCATGTTGTGTGAACTAGCGAACTTTAGGGCAGCCATTGAAGTTGGGTTTTGATGATTAACAATGAAATTGAGTTAGGGTTTATGATTAGAGGGTATAACAAAGATTGAAATCGATTAAGTGATTGAATGAAACCCTCAATCGAAGTATTTATGAAATCACCCTCAACAGCATTAACTTGAACTAGCAGTACTAAGTTAAGCCTAACAGCATTAACTGACCCAGCAGTAGTAAGTTATGCCTGGCAGCATTAACTTAACCAGCAGTAGTAAGTTTATGCCTAACAACATTAACTAACACTGGCAGTAGTAAGTGTATGCCTAGCAGCATTAACTTTGAGTCACCAGCATTAACTCCAATTTCGTTCCAAAAAGCATTTCCATCATCAATTTTGATTCTCACAAGCTCTCTTTCTGTTTTTATTCTCACTATATCTCTCAATTCTTTTTCTCACTGAATCACTCTGTCTGTTTTTATGTCACACATCTCTCTTTCTGTTTTTATTCTTACTATATCTCTTAATTCTTTTTCTCACCAATTCACTCTGACTATTTTTATGTCACACAGCTCTCTTTCTGTTTTTATTCTCACTATATCTCTCAATTCTTTTTTCTCACTAATTTACTCTGTCTGTTTTATGTCACACAACTCTCTTTTTGTTTTTATTCTCACTATATCTCTCAATTCTTTTTCTCACTAATTCACTCTGTCTGTTTTTATGTTACATAACTCTCTTTCTGTTTTTTTACTTACCAATTTCTCTTATTTCTCACAATATTAATTATAACAAACATTAGTAAGTATAACTAACAGCATTAACATAGTAGTATTAAGTATAACTAGCAGCACTAGTTATACTTACCAATAGAAAGTTAGCCTAACAGCACTAACTTGAAAGTCATCCTTAGCAGCTTTTCCGTTCTATTCAAATGATCATTTGTGTATAATCTGCTGCATATTAACACAATTAACCTCCCCCCAATCAATACATCAGAGGTTAAGCATTCAAATACTTGCAATCAAATATTGAAATCTGTTAACATTAAATGCTTTTGTGAGCAAATCTGCAACATTCTGATATGTGTGAATCTTTATTATCTGAATAAGCTTCTTTTCATTAGAATCTCTGATAAAGTGATGCCTAATCTTAATGTGCTTTATCTTTGAGTGAAAAACAAGGTTCTTTACTATGCAGATAGTACTCTCATTATCAATATAAATCTTAGTCTGCATAAAGTTATATCCATAATCCAACAATTGATTTTGGATCCAAAGCACTTGTCCATAACAATTGGAAGCAGCTATATACTCACCTTTAGTTGTGTAATTAGCAACCACACTCTACTTCTTACATTGCCATGAAATCAACCTACACCCTAGGAACTGACAACCTCCTGTTGTGGACTTCCTATTTAAGCTTACTCCAGCATAGTCATTGTCAGTATATGCCACCAAATAAAATGGTGAATCATTAGGATACAAAAGGCCCAACTTAGGTTAACCTTTTAAGTATCTAAAGATCCTTTTCACAGTATGAAGATGTGAACTTTTAGGATTGACTTGGAATCTTGCACAAGTACATACTGCAAACATAATATCAGGCCTTGAAGAAGTTAGATACATCAATGATCCAATCATGGATCTATATAAATGTTCATCTATATCTTCACCATCTGCATCTTTGAGCAAAGCCTTTTGAGTTTCCATAGGTGTTCTTGCTGTCTTGACATCACTAAAACCAAAACTGTGTTTCAAAATCTCATTTCACATACTTGTCTTGGGAACTAATTAATATACCATCCATCTTCCTTCTACTTCACTTGCAGACCTAAGAAAAATATGAGCTCTCCCATAGAACTCATCTGGAACTTCTTATGCATCATTTTCTTAAACTCAGTACACATCTTCTTCCTTGTAGACCAAAAAATGATATCATCAACATATACTTGAACTAACAGAATATCACTTTTATCCCTTTTGATAAACAAAGTCTTGTCTATCTTTCCTCTCTGAAACCCATTGTCCAACAAATAAGTTGACAAGGTTTTATACCAAGCTCTGGGAGCTTGATGCAATCCATAAAGTGCCTTTTCTACTTTGTTTACTCTGTCAGGAAATTCTGGGTCTTCAAATCCTAGTGGTTGACAAACATAGACTTCCTCTTCAATCTTACCATAAAGAAAAGCACTCTTGACATCCATTTGATACACCACAAAGTCTTTAAATGAGGCATAGGCTAAGAATAACCTGATTTCTTCAATTTTGGCAACTGGAGCAAAAACCTCATCATAGTCTATACCTTCTTCTTGTGTATATCCTTGTGCAACCAATCTTGCTTTATTTTTAATCACAGTGCCTCTTTCATCCTTCTTGTTCTTGAAAACCTATTTAGTCCCAATAGCTCTTTTTCCATTAGGTAACTTCACCAAGGTCCAAACTTCTTGTAACTTGAATTGTAGAAGCTCTTCCTGCATAGCTTCTATCCAACTTGGATCCTTTAGTGCTTGAACTAACTTTTTAGGTTCTTCTTGTGATAAAAAAGCAAGCAAACAAGCAATTTTAAAAGTCTTTATGGTTTATTCTTTGCTAAACTGAACTAAACAAACCATGTTCTTACAAATTCTTTGTCATCTTGATTGTGGTGTTGTATGCAAGTCTTTAATGATTTGTTCAACTGGATGATCCTTGTGAATTCTGGTAGTTGGAATAGGACTGACAGGGATATGTGTATCCAAATTGTTTATGTCAGCCTCTGCACCAACATCTTCATCATTAGCTGAATAGACAATTTCTTCCAATTCAAGCATATTTGGATCATTTGGAAGTTTAATGCTTGTTTTTGGATCAACAACATTAACTTTTGAGCCAGTAGTATTAACAGTTGAACTAACAGTATTAACATTGTTAGTGCTGTTTCCATCACTAGCAGTATTAATATTGTTAGTGTTGTTAATACCAGCATCCAACACTTGATCTTCATTCCCTGGATCTTCAGTATCCTTCTCTTCCTCCTCTCCTGATGGATTAAATCCAACATAAGGAGAATCCTTTAAATTCTAAGAGAATAGTAGATCAGCATGCCACATTGGTAGTAGAATGTAATCATTGCCAGGTATTGTCTCCATTCCAGCTTTACCTGCATCATCACATGCTTTTGTACCTGCATTACCATTAGATTGATTTCCTGCAACAACTGGCTTATAATTCATTGATTTTGTTAGTGCATCTATATCAAAAAGCTATTTTGGTCCACTTCTTGCAATATAGGTGTATTTTCACTAAACTGAACATGCAGGTTCTCTTCAACTATCCTAGTTCTACTATTGAATACTCTGAATGCTTTGCTATTGGTAGAGTATCCTACAAAGAACCCTTCATCAGCCTTTCCATCAAATTTACCTAGGTGATCTATGGTATTAAGGATTGTAACAGGACACCCAAATGGTCTCATGAAGCTTAAGGCAGGTTTTCTACCTAGAAAAAGTTCATAAGGGGTCTTGTTGTGAGGCTTTATAACTAACACTCTATTTTGGACATAACAAGCAGTATTAACTGCTTCAGCCCAGAAAGTTGTTGGCAATTTTGAATCAGCTAGCATAGTCCTAGCAGCCTCTATTAGTGTCCTATTTTTCCTTTATGCTATTCCATTTTGTTATAGAGTCCTAACAACACTAAATTCCCTCTTAATACCATTCATTTCACAGAACTGATTCATGACCTTATTCTTGAATTCAGTCCCGTTGTCACATCTAATCACTTTCACCCTAAGGTCTATTAGATTTTCTATGCATGTTATAAATGTTTTAAGGATTTTACTAGTTTCATCCTTAGAGGCTAAAACGAAAACCCAACTAAACCTGCTAAAATCATCTATGACAACTAGGCAGTACATCTTTTTCATTAAACTCTTTACAAATGTTAGGCCAAATAAGTCCATGTACAACATTTGTAATGGTTGGCTGATTGAATTGACAGTTTTGGACTTACAAGAAGCTCTGTGTTGCTTTCCATTTTGACAAGCAACACAGGTTTGATTAATTTCAAAAAGTTTTGAAGGTAAACCTCTTACAAGGTTTCCCTTTACCAGTTTATTCATTGTTTTGAAATTTATATGTCTAAGCCTCCTATGCCAAAGATTAGATTCATCTGGTGTGGCTTTTAGAAAGAGACAAGTGAGACCTCCTTGAGGAACAACATTCTTTAAATCAATATTGTACATGTTATCCTTTCTAGGAACTTTAAGCAAAACATGACTTTCATCAGTTAACTTAAAGTCTGGAGACAGAACAACACATGCAGTATCAGTAAAAAGAACACTATTCTTCTTGTCACACATTTTTGAGACACTAAAGAGGTTAAACTTTAGTTCCTTTACAAAATACACATCTTCAAAGTCCAATTTACCAGTTCTTATTTTACCTTTCTTAGTAATTTTCCCTCCTTTGGAATTTCCTTCAAAGGCAACAAATCCTCCATTAATTTCTGCATAATCAGTAAGATAGGATCTGTTTCCTGTTATGTGCCTAGAGCATCCACTGTCAATCACTCCTTTATCCTTCAAATCTTACTGTGGATTGCCATGCACATAATGGTAAGAAAATTAGTTTCTTTTAGGGACCTAAGCCATTACTGACTTGGATTTGCCTTGTGCATCAATATAGTCAAATCTTTTAAAGGACATTGATGCACCATTGTTTTTGGAGACATGGTCTAAAACTTTATGCTTTGGTCTCCAAACCCAACATGCTGAGGCCTTAACACCATTTCATTTGTTTCCCTTAACAACACTAAGTACTACTTTTGGCCTAGCAGTATTAACTACTGCTTTTGGCCTAACAGTATTAACCCTTTTTCCCTTAACAGTATTAACCTTTTTAGAGAAATTACTGTTATTAGTTGTTGTTATTTTGTTAAAAGGCCTTCTAGTAGTTGAATATGCATTATTAATATCTTTTTTCATGGGTCCTGCATTATTCACTGCTGTTTTTAATTGAACAGTATTAACTGGTCTAGCAGCATTAACTAAAATTGGGCCAGACCTAGTTAAGACTGTTCTTGAAACCATGTTCCTTTTTGGACTAGGGTGAGTTAATTTAGAAAAAAAATTGTTCACCCTTTAAACATTGGTCCAAACTGGTTTTGCAAATCTTCCATTATTATTCTAGTTATTGCAATCATTCTTCAAATGATCAAAACTACCACACACATAACAAGCTTTGTTGAACATCTCAAAATCATTCCCTAACTTTTGAGATATCTGTTGGTTCCAATTTCTCTTGTTTCCTCTAGGACTAGGTGTGTTTTGCCTATTTTTATCAACTGATGTTTTCCTAGGAGTTTTTGCTTGCTCAGTAGACCTAACATAGTTTATCTTAGCAAAACTAGGTTTATTAAACATCTATACTGTTTTATCCTTAGGTACATTTTCTTCATCACTATCAGATATCCAATCCTTAATAATTGGGGCTCTATGTTCTTTCCTTGAAGTCTTAGGTTCATTAGTCTCAATAGCAGGCTTTTCAACTACATACTCATTTACATCAACAAAGTCATCTAGACTAGGATAAATTAAATCAGATTTTGGTGGCATAAAATTCCTAGTATAGGGAGGTGGGACAGCATTATACCCTATTCTTATTTTGCACTTATCCATTATCTGTCTGTCTAGAAGTTTACTAATATTTTTTTGATGAATTTTCAAATTTTTGTACTGTAAATTGAACCTCATCTTTTTCTTTTGTAGCCAAATCTAACTTCCTTTTAAGCTCTTTAATATCTAAATCTCTTAAATATATTTTACGTTTTAAGAGTTTTATATATTCCTCATACACAGACTCATTTTTCTTAAAGACTAACAACCTAGCTTCTATAGATTCCAAACCAGTTTTATAAGAGACAACACTTACCCTAGCTGTTCTTAAGTCTTTAACTAATTGTTCATTTTGGTCTTTTAGATCTTTTACACATTCTAAACAAGATGAATAACAATTTGAGTCATTAGATACCTCAGAGTTTGTAGAAGAATTTGAATTTGTTAAAGAATAAGCCATGAGTGCAAAATTGGTTGGACCTTCTTCTGCTTGGTCACTCCAATCATATCCAAGGCCATCACATTGAGACACTAAGGCATTTGAAGTAGTTTCCTTAACTGGCACAGTCCTTCTAGGAGGCTCCTTATTCCTGCTGTCTTGATTCCTGGGTACCCTGTACTCTCTTACAAAGTGTCCCATTTTATGGCAGTTGAAACACTCCACCTTAGACTTAAACCCAATTCTTTCTTTGTTGGCCATGTACAACTTCCTTCTAGTATTCTTAAGGAATCTTCTTGTCCTCATAGTCAGCATAGCAAAGTTCCACCTCAAGTCCATCTCTTCTAGATCATCAGAATGGATTTGTTGTAGATCTTCATTATCAAGCCGTGGAATACTTGGTTGGCTAGCAAAGAAAGAATAAATCACAGCATCACTTAAATTTTCAATAGTTGTTGAGCTATCAATAACACCCTGAGTACTAGCAGTAATAACACACTGAGCAGTATTAACTGCTCTAGTTGCACTGTTAATGTTGCTAGAGGACAGAAAGGCTACATTGTGTGAGTTTATGTTTGAGCTAGATGTACCCTTGACCTCTAATTCATAAGCCTTTAGGTTGTTGAAGAGGTCATCCAAACTCAATGTCTCAATCTCTGGTTTGTTCCTCCACACAATAGTATGCATAGTCCATTCTTGTGACAGACTTCTTAAGAACTTCTGATTGATTTCTTCTTGAGAGATAACTTCACCATGCATCTCCAGTTGACTAATTAGCTTTTGAATCCTTTTATAGGTTTGCTCAATCACATATGTGCTGGATGCAGCAAAGTTTTCATATTGCTACTTCAGAAGATGTTTCTGAGTTTTCTTTGTAGCAACATTACCTCTAAATATGTTTTTAATTGCCTGCGTCAATGTCTTAGCATCCTTATAGGAATTGAACTTTAATTGATGCTCATTAGGTAAAGCCATCAATAAAGTGCTTCTTGCCTTTAATTCTGCTTTTTTGTGCTTTCTCTTCAACACTTGTAGAAGGGATAACAATATCCTTACCATTAACAGTTTTTGTTACTATAGGTGCATTACCATTTTCTACAAACTCCCATAGAGTGTAATCAATGCACTGTAGGTACTGCTCCATCCTCATCTACCAGAGATCATACTCACCAGGTTGGAGTATGGGTAGCTTGATGGTTTGAGTAGATTGAATATCCATTGCTTCTTGAAGAAGTAGATCTTGTGTGTACTAAAGTTTCTTCTTATTCAAAGCTTCTCAAAAGCTTTGATACCACTTGTTGATCCTAATAGAATAAATCTTTAATTCCTTAGCTTGTATAAGGTAAAGTTATGCAAGATAAATCTAACACAACTACAGTAGAAACTTTGATTGTAAATATCAAAGACTATGCGGAATCTAGTCAATTATACTAAGAAGAATTACAATGAAACACTTATAAACAAGATCAATAACAAACAGTTTACAAAACTTTTAGCCTCAATATAAAACGAACACTCTTAATAGTGTTAGGGTTTACAAAACATTAAAGCTACGAATAAGACTTTTCTATATATGATTTGATATGATTTTTGGTACATCAAACTCTATACCCTAGGACCTCCTTTTATACACCAAGGAGTCCTAACAGGCTTACAATATTTTCCTAAGTTATCATAATCTTCTAAACAAATAACTTATACGAATCTTTTACAAAAATATCTCATACTTATCTCGTAAGTAATCTTGATAAACAATCTTCATCTTTATCCTTTCTCTTGTCTTTATCCTTCTGACAGTAGAAACTTTTCTAGCATTTGTAATCTTTCAACAGTTGTAACCAACAGCGTTAACTTTTATACCAGCAGCACTAACTGTATAAAAGCAGTAGTAACTACTTAGAATATTTTATTCATTTTTCATCAGCCGTTCTAAGTTACACTAGCAGTACTAACTTTATGCTAACAGTTATAACTTTACTCAAGCAGTACTAGCATATACTAGCAGTACTAAGTTACACTAACAGTAGTAACTTTTATACTAGCAGTATTAACTACTTAGTAGTATTTCTTCTAAGTCTCTGAGCAGTCTTAACTTCCATTAGCAGTAGTAATATATACTAGCAATATTAACTGACAGTACTAACTACTTAGCATACTTTTCACTAATATCACTAACAACACTAAGTTATGCTTAGCAGAAGTAACTCTAACCTTAGCAGCAATATCTTCCAAACAGCTTCAAAAAGTCTTTTAATCCCAACAGTCAGTGTTCTTACCATTTGGTTTAGATTGCTGACTCATTTTAGATGAGTTAATTGACTTAGATGATTTAGACTGTGGATTCACGGGTTTAGATTCCTGAATAATCTGAGTGGAGTTAATCTTTTCATCTATTAACATTTGAACAAGTTTGGTCAATTCATCAATTTTAGATTCTTGTTCATTATTTTTGACTTCAGTAGGAACTAAAAAAGTGATTGTTTCAGTATCACAAACAGTGACAGGTCATGAAACACTCTGTTAGCCTTAAAATATGTCAACTTATACGGAATTACATAGTTTATTATAGGTGTGACACATAAGGACTAATAATGTCTAGTTATGATAGATAGAAGTCACAAGACCTATGAATACCCTCCTATACTTCCATAGGAGGGTGAGGAAATGATTTGTAATCTTATAAGTGTGTGTGTTTCTCCTCCTTCTCTATAGAAACACACACATCTTCCCTTTCTCTCTCTAATCTAATAAATATGGCTTTCTACTTATTCTTTCCTCCCCGACCTTTGGATCATCCTTAGTTAGTGAACTTATCATGTTAACAATTGGTATTAGAGCCAGGTTATTCTATAATTTATCATGTTAACAAAGAGAGTGTGTGTTTTCCTCCTTTCTCTCTCTATAAAACACACACTCTCCCCATCTCTTCTTTCTCTCTAATCTAATATGGCATACTTTCTCTTTTATCCTCCCTGACCTTTGGATCATCCTTAGTTAGTGATTTTCTTATGATAACAATTGGCATCAGAGCTAACTAGGGGCATTTCGTGTTTGTGGTTTGCTTATTTGGGTGTTTTCATGGCTTATATATAAGCAAAAAGCCACAGGTATGTTTTGGATGATGGTTATCTTGTACAAAAGCTTGAAACAATCTTTTTTCTCATGTTTCTAGCTTATTGGTACATGGATTTCGTGGCTTATTTAGTGCTTTTTGGGTATTCATACTCGATCCAAAAAGTACAAATTTTCTGGTGTTAAAAAACATAAAGGTTGTGTTTTTATGTTAAGAGTATCTTAGTTATACTTAGTTTGGAAAAAGAAATCAACAAAAAACGTTTAAAAGTGTGTCTTTTAGGTGTTTCAAAAGTTAGTTTTTCGGAAAAGTTTGAATGGGCCAAAATTGCCACTTGAATGCACCGAAATAGCCACTAGCCGATTTTACCATTCAACTGGAATTACCACGAACCAATTTTGCCACTCAATTGGAATTGACACTAATCAATTTTGCCTAGCCGATATTGCCATCAGCCAATTTTCCCTAGCTAAAATTGCCATCAACTGATTTTGCCTAGCTGAAATTGCCATCAATTAATTTTGCCTAGCCGAAATTGGCATCAGCCAATTTTGCCTAGCCGAAATTGCCATCAGCCAATTTTTTCCTAGCCGACTTTGCCATCAGCCGATTTTGCCATCAGCCAATTTTGCCTAGCCAATTTTGCCACTCAGCAAATTTTGCCTAGCCGGTTTATGCACACAATTCAAAAACACCAAAGCAAACACAAAACTTAATGCTAAAATGATCCTATACAAGATTCACTAAAACGTCAAAACGGCTATGGATTTAGATTTAAAATGCCAAGTGATCACGAAGTTGATTTGGTATCTCTTATTTGAGACTGAAGTGGGTTTCACGAAGGCGTCTACTTATTTCATCATCGAGACTTCCTTTTACTTTCTACCTCTTTTTTTAAAACCCCTCCATCGATTGATGACTTGTTTAAACGTATACAGTTAGGATTGAGACTTGGATTATCTAGTTTCCAATAGTCAGGGTAGTTGGTTAAAAACCTAGTTAACTATCACTTAAAGAAGTTACGTTGTAGTACTCACTGTCACATGCAGATGCAGATGTGGATAGTCTTAAGAGGTGTTGTACTTTTTTATACTTTATCATTAGGTATAGGGTACATAGAGATTTGCCTCTGCATTGTTCTTCAATCAACAACAATGCAAGCTTAAGTAACAAATTTGGGGGATTTACTTCATTTTCAAGTTTGGTATATCGAGTTTACATCACCATGTGGTCACATCAATAGATGACAGAATACTAGGTTGGTAAGTTAGCTAGAGAGTTTAAAGGATGAGATGTAATCAGCAATTTTTATGGGATATTTGAAGCTACAGAACGTTAATGGTACTTCACAGTCTAAGTAAAATCTTTCAAAGTTCTTCAATGTCTTTCATAACTTTTCAAGATTGTTGCTTATGACAAGAACTTCTCGAGTATATGGTCGTACATGTCAATGATGCTTCCGAGAGTTCTAAACCATCATGGGGGAAAACGTATACTTTGATGTAATTAAGTCAAATTCTAGGGGAAAGTAGTGAATACTACTTTACTTAGTATAGTTTGTGTGGAGTATTCTGCATACGTGAGAAGAATTGTTGCTGATCTCCTACATGTTCCCCCAAATGGATATTCACCAAGAACAAATGTCATGATACAGTATAGAAGCAGTATTATTTGGTGTAGTTGGCTTATTCTTCTATAAAATTCTGTTGTGCCCTTTAAATGTCAAAGTTAGAAGATTGTTCAAGATGCATCAAAGTTTTAGAATTTGCTCAAGATACGGATCTTGGTTTGGGGAGAAGCTAATTTAGAAACTTCGTCAAAAAGGAGTCTATGAAGAAATTTTTTCAAGACATGCTGCATGAATTGGGGGGAAGTTAATCCAACTCATACAAACTACAATGGTTCCAAAACAAGTAAAGACACAGAAGATCCAAGCTGGACTACAAGTATCAAGAGTAGAAGATAAAGACGTCATCTTCAGCATTAGAAGCGCTTTGGAAGACTTTATTATGTTGTATTTTGTACTTGTTAGGAACATTGTAAGTAATTATGTATGCCACATATTAGGGGAAGATAGTTAGCCTTAAAATATGTTGACTTATATGAAATTACATAGTTTATTATAGGTGTGACGCATAAGGACTAATAATGTCTTGTTACGATAGATATAAGTCACAAGACCTATAAATATCCTCCTATACTTCCATAGGAGGGTGAGGAAATCATTTGTAATCTCATAAGTGTGTGTGTTTCTGCTCTTTCTCTCTAGAAACACACACATCTTCCTTTTCTCTCTCTAATCTAATAAATATGGCTTTCTACTTATTCTTTCCTCCTCGACCTTCAAATCATCCTTAGTTAGTGAATTTATCATGTTAACACACTCTTACTTGAAGATTCTTGTGTTTTAGGCTTTGTTGTTTCATGGTGCCTAAACTAGGTCTCTCCTTTGGAAAGTGATCTTGGTAAGTCAATGGCATTACCTCAAAGATTGGAGAAGCTCCTTGAAGATTTTTCAATAGAGGTAGGGGTTTTAGAGGTTCTGATCCTAACTTATTTAGATGGCTCAGGATTAGTGGGTGCCTTAGTGACTTTTAGACACTCATTTACAGCTTGACTTTTAGGGACTTGAACTCTTCTAGTGTTAAAGTTTGGAAGTTTGTTGTCATGGTTGTGTCTTTCAACCCAGTCTTTGGATTTTAGGATCATTTTGTAATCATAATTTAGGGAGGCTTGTATGAATGGGTTTTCTTTAACATTATTTTTGGATGATGATTCAGTGAGCTGTTCAATTCTAGAATTTTCTTCTTTTGATATGGAATTTGCTCACTTATGCGTTGACTTACTTTATTTGAATAGTTTAACCATTTTTCATTGACCTTTCTTTCTTCCTTTAGTTGTTCTTGAAGAGCAGATTTAACTTTGTAAGTTCAGTATTTTGAATTTGAAATGTGACAGCATCAAGCTTGGCTTGTTTAAAAACAAGTAGATATTCTCTACATTTATTTAATTCAAAAACTAGTTTTTTATATTTTGATAACAAGTTTAATCTCTGCTCTTCAACAAACTTGAGGTCAATGTTTATATATTCAAGGTAAGTCTACAATCAGCATCCTCATCCATAGAAAGAAGAATATTTACCTTCTTCATGGTGATGTCGATCGATTCACTATTACGAGCATGATTCTTCCCCACATCAAGCTCATCATCAGCTAGAGCCATTAGTACCTTCACTTGTGTCATCTCTTCATCATCAGATACTTCTTCCTCATCCCAATCGAAAGTTTTAGCAACCAGTCCTTTGTTTTTTGACTAAAAGTGCTTTGGGGAATGAGAAGTAGATGGACTAGCCTCAAGGAGTGTAAGTTTGGCTTTCATCATCTTGTATTCAGCCTTGTAGTCTTTTTGAATTTTTGGTTCATTTTGACTACTCTAAACTTATTAAGAAGACTGAATGAGTTTTGGTGTAAACTTGGGTTGAAAACCATTTGACACTAAAGAGGATTTTGACACTAATGATTTATAAGAGGGTTTATAAGTTTTATCAAAAGCAGTCTCTTGCAAAGTGACCTTTTTGCCACATTTGTAACAATCAACATTTTCATTTGCTTTTTAACTCGAAAAATTATTTTTCCTTTTGATAAAATGTTTTGAACTGACCAAAAGGGCTCTTTTATGAAACTCTAACTCTAACTCTTTGAGATATTTCACTAGTTCTCTAATCAGCCTCATCGTTAGAATTTTCTTGGAAATCTTGAACAATATTGTTAGAAAAGAAGGCAGTTGATATGGGAGAGGTTAAGGGTGCAGTTATCAGGACCTTTTTGATCTTAAGGTATCTCCTAGAGATTAGGCTGTCTTCATAGACAACTCTCCCATAGATATCAGCAAGGTCAAGGGTCTGAGTGTGATTGTCATTTCTTAGACCCTAATAGAAGCTAAGCTACTTATCAGGGAGTCTATTTACGAAACCCACATTTTTTATCTTTAGACAGTGTCACACCATTTTTGGTAAGCTCATTGAGCAGGGTCTTGTATCGGGTGTAGGTTTATGAGAGACTTTCAGAGGGTTTAGCTTTGAATGTTTGATACTCAAGTTTCAGATCCATGATCATGTCTTCCTTGGTATCAGATGGACCTTCAAAGCTATAAACCAAGTCAGTCCATGTAGCTTTAGCTGTCTCATAGCTAATGACTGACTCCATTATATCATCTAATAAACATGATATAATGATGCTTTTAAGGTGTTGGTCTTGATTGGCCACCATCCTCTCATCATTAGTCCATTGGGACTCAGGTTTAGTGGCACCTACAACCGTTTTGGGTCAGAAAGGACCATCTTTAATATATTGAATGTAATAGGGTTCCATTCCAATCAAATAGCATAGCATTCGGTTTTTCTATTTTTTAAATTTTCCCGGTTCTAGTCAAGGAGCAATAGCAGAGTAGCTACTTTATTTCTTATCAACTAGATGGGGTACATTACTTTCAGCAGCCATATTTGGATCTAGGTTTCAAAGATTTTTGAGCAGATTTTTGTGAAAAAGTTTAATAAACCTTCTGCTCTGATACCACTTGTTGTTCCCCTTGAGTTAATTATCGATAACTATAAAGTTAAGATAAAACTAACTCATAACTTGTAAGTAATGTAATAAAAAATAGTTTTGATAAAATATCAAGATAAACAAGTAAAGACTCATAACTTTTTTCAATGTTTAATTCTTATACCCCATTGTTTTTGGAACAACAATGGGGATTGAATGACAATATGTGTGTGTGATCTCCTCACTAACAACTTAACATATATTAAAGTATTATGCTAAGTTAACAACTATGCTAACCAACCAAACTTGTTCAGGGACTTAGTTAATTTGGAGGAGTAGGTATTTGTGAATGATACAACATTGAGTGCACAAACTTGACCTACTCCTTTAAAAGGGTTCTCTACTTATAGTTCTAAGGTAGGGTCATACCTACATGAGTGATAAGTGTGTGTCCCAAAGTTGATTAGACAAGTACATTATACAATTTGTCTCTATTACAATTTTAATCTAGGAATGGGACAAACACACTTTCTAATATTAGTGATGACATTGACCTTGTCTTCATACCCGATTCAGAATAGTTTGACTTAAGGTGGATAAGTACTTGAACTTATCCATTCAAACTTATCCAGCCTATTCTTCAAACTCATGTCTTCAGGGTCTTCTACTAGTTGAGGAGATCATATGGGGTTCAGTGAGTTTATTGCCACAACTCACTGAACCTATCACCTTCTTCTTTGGCTCAAGGAATTTGTTTGCTAAGTGCCGCCTTACTGAATAGTTAAGTCTTTCTCATAAACTCAGGTTGAGCACTTGAAGGTAACTCATTGAATGACTGTTCATTTAATGACCTTGATAATGTTAAAGGTTATTTAACACTTAGGATATTTTCTATTCAAATCCAAGTGAAAGATTAATCGGCACTGAATTGGCCCAACAGTAACACCTCTAAAATCATGCAGCGGAAAGGTAACCGGGAGCCTTACTTCATAATACGAGAACACAAGATATAAGAGAACGACCTCTTCATGAGTCGTTTTAAAATACCTCGTCGATACATTTAAATTAAACAAAGTTTGCAACAATAAGAGTGTTTAAGTAAAGTATTTGCAAGAACCAAAAGTGTTTAGTGACTACTGTTACACTCACAGTATCATGAAAAGTATTTAGTAATCAGTGACGTTCAATAAAAGTAGTGCGTACCATAATATTTTCGAGTGCTTGTGACTATTATAACGAATACAATAACACACAAAAGTAATACTATTGCGCTAAGCTAATGACACCAAAGCCTTAACAAAAACAGTGTGAACCCTAGTCTGTTAGATTCGTGCCCTAAAATTTGATGTTTTGCCAAAACACCCTAGTACCACCTCAAATGAAATGCGTCTATTGTACCCTTGGTAGCTCATAATTATCTACCCGGATGGGGGTTGTCAACCTCAATAGATCTATCCACAGATTCGTGCTTCACAAATTAATTAATGGTTCATGATAGTAAGGACTTCATGGCAATAAAGAAACTTAAGCAATACCTAAAAATTTAAAGTACTTGTGTCCGTAAATAAAAACAAGTAATGCATTCTCACCCCGAGATTTTCAAAACAATTATGAAACAAGTTAAAGCAGGGCTATAAACTCACAAAGTCTTAAAAAGTAATCGCATTGTTATAAAATAAACGAGCATGTAAACGAGCATATATTTGAGTTTGTAAACGAGCAAGTAAACAAGTTTGTAAACGAGCATGCATTCTTCCCCAAAATAGTTCAAAACAAGTAAAATAGAGGCTATAAGACTCACCTTAAGCAAAGTAGTGATTCGAAAAAATAATCACAAGTATAAACAAGCAATGAGTTCCTAAACGTGACCTAATTAAATAAAGAGGCACTTTAGGTGTATGCAAAGAAGTGAAATGATGCATATGAGTTTTTATAAACTTTGTATCACCCGTACATGTTTGCGTTTAAGGTTTATAAGTCAAAATATGCTTTACGTCAAAGTTAAATAATTATTTTCATGTTTTGACACTTTACAAAAAATGACTTTTTTGCCCAACTAAAGAAACCCGCAACTCATTCGTTTCTTAACATTTTCGCCTAATTCTGTCTCATATGTAAAGTATCCTAGGAGCACCACAACAATGCCTTACTGACCTAATATCTCATCCAAACTTTAAAATACTCAAAAACGACTTCAAAGTAACTAGGTCAGAACTATTTTCAAAGAAAAATAAGCTGTTTAACATTTTTGAAAGACAAATTTTACCCAACTTCACGAGGCCGTAACTCATTCGTTACTTAACCTCTGGACTCGATCCTGTACTTTCTAAAAAATAGACTGCGAGTACTACAAAAAGTTTGCTTGACAATTTTCCTGGTTCGGCCTCTAATCTGCTAAAAAAGATCCACAAAGTGGCTACACCAGATGCACTTTTGACACTTAAAACTTTTATAGTTTTTCAGAAAATAGTTTTTGTTTGTCCGTTTTTAGATGACCATAACTTATTCGTTATAAGTCCGTTTTTAGTGATTCAAGCGGCCACGAAAAGCTTGTTATGTCTACTATCGATTCCACATACTCACTATTGCAAAAACAGACTCCTAACAGCCAACTTTAGCCTAGAAAACAGCTTAGCAACAACTATTTTATTTCTATATGTTCACTTTCTTTTACCAACAAAATATACCAACACCATTCTAGTCGTAAACCCTTGGACAAAACTTAACAAGAACATATTTAAAAGTATGATAACATGTTTTTAACATCAAATCTATATAAACATGACAAGAACAAAAATAATAAGAACAAGCATACGATATTAAATCTTTGTATCTTTTTCTTTTACAAGCAATATTTTTACATAAACATGATGTGGTGATGAGAATAAATATGTAAAGATGATGTTTGTAAAGAAAGTGGAATAAAATGAGTTGAGGTGTTCTTACAAAGATGAAGATGAGATGCTTAAGATTTATGCACTAACAAACCGAAAAACTAGCAAAAATCCAAGATCTATGAAACCCAAACTTCTTCAACAAAAACCCAACTTGTTATACCCAAAACCTTCTTGCAAAACTCTAAAGTAACCCAAAAACTATAGATCTAAGTACCCTTAACCTTTTATTTCTTTCAAAATACTTGAACAAAAATTTAGAAACCCTAACCCTTTTTGTCTTTGTTGCCGTAAGCTAAGAGGAAGAAAAAAAGAGTAAACTGTGTTTTTGGTGTGTGCAAGAATGAATGAAACCCTAGTCTTGTCTATTTTATAATGCATAAGTGGCTTGTGTAAAATAAAAACATGTGTAAAAGCCCTAGGTGAGAGTGACTTATATGAGATGTCCCTTTCCATGTCTTCCCCTAGCATGTGATAATGTCTTGTAGTCAAAGATGCTCTTCTAATTTCTTCTATGTAGGACGAAATCTAAGAAGCTAGTGGGAGGAAATTAAATTTTCAAAAATGAATGTATAAGTGTATGAAAAGCTTAAGATATAATGTAAAGGTGGTGAATTACTTGGTGTTGCATGCATGCATGAAATGTTAAATGCAAACGTAGACGGTTTACGTAAAAATTGTAAAACTAAATACACATGACTTATGTAACATGTTCATGATGTTCATAACCCACTTGTTATGTGTAGACTAAACTTAGTCGTATATGTTCAAAGACGTTTTTCATAGCATGCAAGATAACTTCCTGGTTTTAGGTCAAATTGAGTACGTAAATGTTCGCAGCAAAAATGATGCAAGTTAAAGTAAAATAATTCAAGTTTGTAAATAATTATTTAACCCAAAATTGTCGGTTGTCACAAGATGTCTTTGCCATTGTAGTTAGGGTGTGTTTGGCTAAGCTTATTAGAAGTGCTTAATGACGTATTTTTTTCTAAAGATATGACAAGCTTGCCCATATACTTATTAATAAGGGTTTAGTACCTTAGTGGAAGCTAAAAAGTAGTTTTGTGCAAAATCTCTTTAAAGATGGATTTTATGATAAGCTAACCCAAATACTCCATTAAGACCTTATCTTAAATCTAATTGAAAAAGTGCATATAATAGCAGAGTTTATTAGACAACGCAAAAACTTAAGTTAGTTGTAACATTAATGAGCCTGATTAGGTACCTACATAATTTTGTACAGATCGTATTTTATTTTTTTAGCTTGATATGTGGTATCTAGAGCACCTAAAGTCATTGTTATGTTGGTTTTCTGAGGGTAAAATCATTCTATTGAAATTCTTCTTAGGAATATTTCTCAAGATGGGAATGGAAATATTAAATGCACCTTGATAGAGGCAGTTGAATTAACTGACTTGATTTGTTAAAATGGTTATTTATGATTTAAGGCTTTATGGATTTGCGTTATGAGATTTTAAACCTAAATTCCCTAATTTGTGCACATAAACTTTGAGTACTTAAGTAATAAAAGGGTGCAAATTGCTTTGCTTAAATAAAACCATAGTTTAGTTGAATGTTACTATAATATATATTGTGATGAAATATGCGATTTATTATTATTTAGTTTTAGTTAGTTGAACGGCTTTACGTATAATCACATTATTTAATGATGTTTGGTAATGTTGTAGTGAGAGTTATCTAGATATTGTTGCAGCCTGCAACAGGAGATGTTTAGATAGTGCTGCAACTTGCAGCAGGGAGTGTTTAGGTCTGGATATAATATAATTTACTTATACGATCAAGAAAAAATATTTAACTTTTATTTTTATGCAATAAACTTGCAATATTTTATAAGATCATCTGATATTGATAAAAGAGAAAAAAAATGTTGTTTTAAAAGTAGTAAATGCAATACCAACGAGTGTGTACAAGTGATATTCTACCATTAATGGTTGAGGCTTGAGAGTTAAAGTCATAATGTGCACAATATTTGATCTAACATGGGGGCTAATTAAAGAGACTATTTGTGTAACACAAACAATATTTAAAATCAAAAATTTTCTTCTGAAATCTTTATAGGTTAAAGGGATTTTTTATGAAAATGTTTCTAGTTTAAGGGGATTTTATAAATGTTATATAGTGTAAGGGTTTTTTTTGGGATTGAAATATTTTATAGTTTAGATGGGTGTATATAAATGTTATATAGCGTAGGAGGGTTTTTTTTAAGTATTTTATAATGATATGGCCGTTATTTTTTTATAATGAATAGTGTTCGTCTCTTTATTTTTTTAGCAAATATATGTATATATTATATATATATATATTTATATATATATATTATATATTTTTTTTATATTATATATATGATATATATATATTTATATATATATATTATGTGTGTGTGTGTTTTTTGTGTGTGTGTGTGTGTGTGTACTTGTGTGGGTGTGTGTGTATAGAGTTACGATCATATGAGAAGTTTTCTATAAAATAAGAGGATAAAACAGTACTATAACCGCATATTCGAGATTTGCACCGAACTTAATTTAGATGCATCTCTATAATCTTAGATGCATCATAATGTGTTTTTTAGCTTTTAATAGATAATGTGATATACGCATATTAGATGCAATTTCATTGATTTCTTCTTGTTTTCTGTCCTCTACATGTGCATTATCATGAAATTAATTGTGGCACATCTACACATCAAATAACCTTCAAAATCTAAATGGTGCAACTAGATAAATAGAAATGCATCTAATGCAAGTCGTTGCATCTCAAATGTGTGGTTTAAGTCACTTCTCACCACTTCTTCTTATTTTAATTTACTTCTCACTGGATCCCTACTATATATATATATATATATATATATATATATTTATATATCTATATACTTATATGTATATATAATACATATATATAATATATATATATATCTAATATACATATTATATTATATATATATATATACATATATATATATATATATACGTAATATATATGTATGACACCAAAATGGGATAGACAGTTCTAAATTTATAGTTAAACATTTACATAATTGTTGTTAAAAGCAATAAGTGGTTATAAAATCATAGATAATCTTAAAAACTAATAGGTACAAAAATGTAGGTAATTGTCGATGTTAGGAGTCACACCTCGACAATGGCGGAAACTCAGGAATGCAACATAATGATCAATCATAACACAAGATACAAAATAGAAAAAACTACATTGCAAAAACTTCAAGTGTTACGAAGACAATCAACCTCTAACAAGCTCGAGTGATGTCCCAAATAATAACTAAATCCAAAATCTCTTACAGTTATCCAAAAGCCCACACAGGGGTCCAAATCCAAACTTAAACCAAATCTTTCAAATACTAAAACCAAATAAAATAAACAAGCAAGACTTCGCATGAAAATCCACTCGGGATACTTCTAAGTCTGCTACCACATATATCACCAACTTATTCCTCTTTTACTTCACCTGAAAATGATACTCGAAAATGTCAACAATAATGTTGGTGAGCTTGTAGGTTTGACCTTAAACTCAAAAGTTGTGCCAATATTTCAAACAGTGGACAATAGTGCTATATGACAGTGAATATATATGCAAACAATTCCTAACATAGCATCCCCGCTAGTGAATCACCATATCTCACTTACGCACCTAAAGGGCCTACCAGCTCGAGCACAAAAATTAGGGCAGGACCACACACAAACTAGGGTAGGCGTACCCATCCGCTCCAATAATCACAAAAATACTAGGTAGGCGTACCCATCCGATCCAAACAATCATGCAACACATAATATTCACATAGTAGTAATAAGCACATATCTTGTCCCAAAAACAAAACCACATTTCGCACAGTTTAATTCAAAATAGTTCAAAACACATTTGAGTATCATTTTCCCCCAACAGAAAAACAGTAAAAAGTAGGGCTAAGAGAACTCACTTAAGCAAGTCTTTAGAAACCAAATCTCAATCACACAAGCAAATGCAACGACGCCCGCACACGTCCTAGTCCAGTTAATGTCCCAATTTGATCATCCATTTCCAAAACAATCTTCACGTTTGATGGATAGAGTTTAGACGCGTTGTACAATTACTCATAAAAATTTAGTGGTATGATGGTTGATGACATATCCCAACAATCATATCGATCTCATTACTCAATAATACATACTTATACTATTTCGAGAAACAGATAAGTAATATACGTAAATATTTATAATTAGTAATTATAAATATATCTCGGTATGTCCATTCGGTAACCTTAGTCACTGTGAAAATAATTATATTAGAGATGAAAATGGAACGTTTACTCATAATAAACATATTTGAGAAGTTTTGAGAAAAATTATATTTTTCGTCTTTTAGTGAATTTATTAAATAAATAAAATAATTAAAAAATATTTTATTATTTAAAATTCAAAAATCTTGTTTTTAGGTAAAATTTCTAAGTTTAGACTTTTTATGAAATTTCGACATGACCCGTAGGCTCATACAACGTTTTCTAATATTTCAAACCTTATTTTCAACACTTTTTACCAATTTGACACTTTTCGACAAAATTCTAAAATCTCAATCTTTAACGTTTACTAAAACGTTTTTTCCAAAATATCGTTCAATATCACTTCGTAAATACATTTTCACTTTCAAAAGTCCGTCAAAACTCTTATAACGACTAAATATCGCTTATTGGGCTTTAAGGCTCAATAATGGTCCATTAAGATATTTATAAGTCCAAAATACGATCCAAGTCCAAAAAATAAGGTCCATTTACATACATAAGCTTATACTAATAAGTAGAAAATAATCCGGACCACAATAGGTCCTCCCATTAAGCGATGGCTTAAATAGGCTTATTGGGCCGTGAGTCCATAAGATCCACAATACATATATTAAGCTTAACCATAAGCTAATAAGCTATGTATCGCATTCGATTAATACCATAAGCTATAAAAATAGTCCACAAACATACGCCATATCACAAAAATAGTCAAAATCACTTTCCTAGTAATTTTGATAATGGACGTGGCATTTAAGCCCAAAATAAGCCATGAAATAGCTTAAAAATAAGCCCGAATAAGCTATACAAGCTACTATAAAAAATAAGCTTTCTAGCAACATATGTTATTCAACCATCACGACCACAACATCAAAACTACAAAAAACCCCTTTTTCCTTTTTATATCCGATGAACCAAACACTCCCTTTTTATTCGTTTCGTTTCCAAAAATTGATTTTTTACAATGATCAACTTGTACAACTAACATCTATGCATCAAAATAAACCGAAAAGGACAAACGTAATTTAAATTTGAAAACTTACAAGAAAATCTTCAAAAATATAGATTTCGACACGAACCGGACAACCCAAACGTTGTTTAAATGAACACCCAAACACTCGTATCAACCCGGAATATTACATTCTTGATCAAAGTTGGAAAATATATGGTGGTTGTGGTGGTGTAGGTGGCGGACAAACCAAAACACACACACACAAGTGTGTTTTATTTTTTTGAAAATGAAAATAGATTATGGATGGAAAGGTCTAGTGGAAAGCATATATGTGTACAACTCTTAGACAAATTAGCTAGAATTAAGCCATTTTGTCCCCCCCTTGACTTTCTTGACCGGTTAGCATCCTATGGGGTGCCAGGTCTTTCTTTTCGTGTCGGGATCACTTAAATACTCGTAAAACTCAACCGTAAAATTTACCCCAAAGTTAATTAGCATTTTTATTCACCTTAAAAATACTTTTCCATTAACTTAGAGTATTTACACGACATATTTACACTTTAAACTCTTCAAAACTCATTTGGACATTAACGGACGTGTCAGACTCGTTTTTTCGGCATTTCTCAAAATTCACGGGTCAAACCACCTGGAATACAAATAAAAAAATAATACCTTCCAAAAGGAATTATTAATCACAATAAACCATAAATCACCATAATTCTCATAAAATCACCACCGTCAACATGGTACATTATCTGAATAAACTGACAAAAGTTAAATAGTCAAAGGACTATAAATGAAATATTCATAACACAAAAAGGGCAAAGGTTACACCTGTTTACTATATACACAAACCCATTATTTTCATAATTTTGGTGTGGAACTTTGGAGAGTTTTAGAGCTGATATCCTAAACAATTTTTGAGGCTTTTTTATGCCCTTGTTACTCATATACTCACATGTCGAATTGAAGTTAAGTAATTCAATCTTTAATCATTCAAATATTTCTATGTATTGTTGATGTGTCATTGTGTGAGGTAATATTTATTATCAAGTTTTACATTCATATTTAGTCGAATTACCTATTAACAAACACTAACGGGCAGCGTACCCGATCAGTTGTAGGTTCGTTGGCAAGTAGAGTGTCGATCACGAAGAGCGAGAGCGTTAATTCCTAAGTCTACCAATATTTTAGTTGTCTACGTTAGTTTTAATCTAAATTAATCCTAATTCTAAGGTGAAGGGGGTTTTCAGTCTGAGAGACTGACATGGGTTTTGGTGGTAACTTAAATCTACTTTAGTCACGATAACACACGCAAGCAGATAATCAGAAGATAGAAGAATGGTCAAGCCTATTATAAGAAAACTGTATTAACCATGATTAAATCAAATATAACAAATGTTTGTTCATTAGTGCAATGATTGTCTTATATCGAAGGGGCATATCATTCCTAGATTTAGGCGGTACTTCTTCCTAAAACCTAGACACGCTAATTCTGTCACAACCAGACGCATCCGCATAAAGCATTCTATGTTGTTTATAATCTATCTTAGGAGATTAATAATGGTGATCTTATTAAACCCTAGCTCATTAAGACTTTACTAACTTATTACTTATCGGATCTTTATATACTAGTACTCCACTGTCCAACTCATTACCAAGGGAATCAGAACGTCATTTGTTGATCCCAAGTCACCTGCTAGTCCAACTTGTTCACTAAACCAATGGTAAAGATAGGTCATTATTTGTGATCATATGATTATAGATATATATAAATCGTAATATGGAAAGCTATCCCGGTTAATCTAGTCTACTTGGTCGGCACAACTAGATCCAGTTGATTGATAGGCCACATACATAAGTACATAAACGAGTATAAATTGATAAACATAAACAACAACCAACAATTAAGCATTCAATCGATATAAACAAACCAAACATTAGATTATCATAAATATGGCTAATACCTAAAGGTATTAGCCAATAACCATTGTATCGAATACAAACATAATAAACGAATCAACCAAGGTAACCTAACCGAGTTAAACAAATGATACCAAAAATTGAACGATTTTTAAAGTATGAAAATTACAAGGTGTTTCTTATGGAATTAAGCACGTTGCGAGACCTTCTTTGCTCTTCTTGCCTTCTAAAAATCGACTTTTGTGGTTAGGGTTTCAAAAATATATTTAAGCACACCCTAAAATCGTATTTTGGGTTTTGTATTTATAGGTTCTAGAAAATCGTCGATACGCCGAATTAGTTAAGGTCAATACGCGTATTAGGGGGTTTCTTAGAGTAGGGACCATGATTATAATATTCTAGAATATTCTTCAGTTGACCTTCAATACGTCGTATAGAATAAGCTGGATACGACGTATAGGGCTTCAAATCTTTGTGGTTACTTGTGAAGTGCAGGCACAAATATGTCGTATCTTCCTTGATGGATACGGCGTATAGGTTGTCAGAACACTACTCTTCAGATTTCTTTGTTTAAGCTCCAAAATGTGTGCCTTTTAGCATAACTTCACCAATTACTCCATAATTACTGCGAATAACAACTTTAAGTAATTAAGTACCAATTCGTGCAATAATTATACAAAATGGGTAAGAAATATGGGATAAATGATGCTATAAAGTGACGTTATTTGATGTCATCAAATATCCCCCACTTGAATCCTACTTGTACTCAAGTAGACTTTAGAAAACTTATGAAAATATATCCTAACCGTATTCAAGGATTTTTCCTTTAAGCAATTATTCATTTAATTACTAGTACACAACCAAACACCTCACTAAATAGGAAAATGAAAACACTCAAATCACTCAACTAATCTATGTGTTAGCCTTAAAATATGTCGACTTATACGGAATTACATTAGTTTACTATAGCCGTGTCGGATAAGAGCTAGAAACGATAAGGTAGAATAAGTAGACGACACAAGGGCTATAAGTACCCCTCCTATACTTCCATAGGAGGGTGATGACTTATTTTTGTATCTCACACAAGATGTGTGTGTGTGTGTGTGTTTTTCTCTCTTCCAAACACACACACACACACACACACACACATCTTTCCTTTTTCTCTTTATTAATCTAATATGGAAACTTATTTCTTTTATCCTCCCTGACCTCCGGATCGTTGTTCTTGGTTAGAATCTTTATGTTAAGACTATGTGTAACATTTAACTAATTCGTTCAATTGCTCGATCGTGATGAGTATTCCATCATAAACTTGACAAGGATACACATCTCCACCACTAAAGCTAAGGAGTGACAAGTCTACAAAGGTAATTTGGGTTAAGGTTTAAAGGGTTGATCATTCTTTCTAGTCCCTATCGATACCAATATTCCAGAAAAGGAGATAAAACCACACATACACATCCATAACGATGGAATAGATACATGCAATTGCTCACTTCTTAACTCGAATAAGCTCAAGAATATGACTAGTAATTTTTACCAATAGTCGTAAACCAACAAGGGTGACGAAATCATATGTACACATCCATAACGATGAAATAGATACACATGATTGCTCACTCCCTCATTCGAATAAAACCAAAGGTTAGGATGAAGAACAATAAATAAGCATTCGGCATAGGAAATGAATTGGTACCAAATACGCATTTAGCACGGGATATAAAAGTGTGACGAGTGCCCATTTGGAACAAAAGATTATCAGTAGTGCCAAATACATCACTTATGGCACCCCAAAGTTAAACCGTCCCATGAACTGTGCCAAATACTACTTAGCACAGTTTCAACCCGACCTAAATGTATTTGGCACCCTCATATTTAGGACGAAGCCAAACCTGTGCCAAAGCCGTGCTTTGGCACGGTTTTTTGAGTATTTGGCACGGTTTTCCCCCATCCCAAATACCTTTTTTTCTTGTAGTGAATGTGTATGGAATCTTCTAATCCTTTCACCAAAAGTAATACACCAACAAGGCGGACAAAATCACACATACACATCCATAACGATGGAATAGATACATGTGATTGCTCGCATCCTTATTCGAGCAAACCAAAGGATATGGATTAGGAAAGGGAAAATAATTGTTGTTAAATAAAAAGAACAAAACAAATAGATTAAGTCCAAATAGATAAGGTACAGTGTTGCTAGTCACTATCCCGGCCGTACCCATAAAAAAGACACAGAATCATAGACATAAACATCTTGATCATAGATCAACAAAAACAACCTTAGTTGGCGTTCCCGTAACGGTCAACTCTCAATTGTCCATAATATACATTTACAACAACAATGGCGATATCGACCACTTTATATAAGAAATACATAGTTGGTTTATTTCGACCAACATACAATAATACTCTACAGAATCACTTTTTGTACTTTTCTCTTTTTTCGAATTTTTTAACCAAACATATACTATGAATTTCAGTGTAATTTCACCATCTCACGATCTTAATAAATCCAGATAATTTATCCATAATCCTCCGTACTTCGGATGTAAAAAATAATTGTGAAAGTAGTAAAACACACTAAAAGATTTAAGACTAAAAATATTCACTACTTTCACATTTCCATTTCATTGTGCAATTTTCTCGGCCTAACTGTAGATAAAAAAATTCACACACGTACCCAATTGCATTGTGAAATTTCCCGACCTAACCGTAGATAGAAAATATGCATTGCGACAGGAAATACATTACTTTACACAAAAGAAACTAGCAACCGATTAAGGACTTAATCTAATAGGGTAGGCTAAGGTGTAACAAAACAAATATTTGGTGTAAGAAAAGAATGGAATGGCTCACCAGGTTTTTCTAGAGGTATCTTACTCTAAATGAGAGTAAACAAAAGGGTTTATACGGTGATTAACTAACCAGTGTAGTTAGTTAATATCACAACAAGTAAAGGCTTTTTGGTGAAATCCTAAAAATTTACCAGCTAGACAAGTTACTTCATCTATTTAAAATAGTACTTATTATTGTGGTCTCAGATAGATATACCAAGCCAAGTTCTAAAGTTTACAACATCACCGGCACACTCATATTTTTGTGGAATTTAGGGGTAAAATTGGGGGAAACGGAAAGGCTAAATCCTTACAAATAGAATTAAGGGTTATGTGTGCGGGTTATGTAACTAATAATTTCACAAAAGTATGCTAAAAATATATTTAAATTTAGGCATAATTTAAGCATTTTATTGTGAAAAATAGGACAATTAAGTGTTCTAATCCTCCTCCGCCCACTTGAGATATACAAAGACCTCGTTGTATAAATATAACAATAAGGACAGAAAATTAAAAGAATTAGAACGAGAAACTCCCCTGGGATTTGCTTGGTATGATCCTCCATGTTGCATTTATGAGCAAGATCGTGTGTAAATGCGGGTCTAAATGCCAGCATGACTACAACACATAGAATTCCAGAATATAAATACTCCACCAAAATTGTCATTTTCGTTCAGTAAGGTCCTGTATAAGGTATAAGAAAAACCAATGCAATTCTATCTCTGGAATTCGTTGGTTATAAAACAAAAAAACTATACATGAAGTCGATACGCCATATCCCAAAACCAGGATATGCCATATTGAGACCTGTAAAAAGTATTTGAGGTATGGGTCAGATTGCCAAATACGCCGTATTATATTCATGAATACGTCGTATAGACAAATCTGACAATAATGTTTAAATGCAGAAAATAAAAGACTGGATAGCGTCCAGGCCTTCAATACGCTGTATCCATTGAGGTTGGATACGCCGTATCGAATGTCTGGGAAGACAAACTCGATAAAATTTAAGAAAATACATTCTAAGTTGTCTCCCGGCAAGCACTTTTGTTTACAGCGAAGTCTTTAAGTTAGACTTTCTTCAGCTCTTCATTCCATCTCGTGCACACTCACGTGTCCACGTGTGAGCCATTCTTCAACCTTTTCATCTTTGATGTATTTCGGCCCCAAATTCAAGACTCCTTTGTAGAATCTTTTAAGCTTTTTGTATGGGTGCGAAATACCTTTCAACTCATCATGTGCACTAACCTTCAACAATGGCCGCATCTTATTACATTGTGCATTAGTTAGGTGTTTAAACCTCGAATGTGATCGTGCCATTTGGTAAGTCACACTATCATTCCCTTTGTAAATGGTGATCATTCCATCAAACTGCCTTGTTTTGACACATGCTTCTCTAAAAAACGGTCTTCCAACAATGATATCACCCATTCCTTCATCACGGTAAGAAATCCCATATTTTCACAATGCAAATCTGTTCTATATAGAATAAGTTTCCCAAAAAATAATAGGTACATTCATAAAAGCTCCAACTATATTTTTCCCTTTAAATTCAACCTTGTCCTTCATTATCGAATTATAAAAGCTTTTAGACATCACATTAATAGACAAAAGAGGGAAGAAATTAGCATTAACATGTTAATAAAATATCATGCATGAAAACTGCAGATTATAAGCACGTCGATATGGATTTTCCTATCAAAGTCCACAAATAACTAGGGTATTCATCTTTTTTAAAAAAAATTTCCATCAATGATCTCATCATCACACCTAGCTTTGACTATATCCATCATGGGTTCATCAATAACCTCACCTTCCTTAACCAAAATCTTCAACTTGATTTCTCCTAAGCTCTAATGGTTCATTTAAATCATTTAATTCAATATAGTCTCCCTATTCAAAATCAAAGCTTCTCCCATTAGCCTAGCTTCTAAATCAAGTTCAATCCTTTCTCTTAAACTTAACACTTTGACACTTTAAATTTTTGTTGACTGTAGGTTTTTTCACTTTTTAAAACACATCTGTGTCATACCCTTACTCTTAAAGTAATCTTTCTTTTGAACACATCAATTTTAGCATGAGCAGTAGACAAGAATGGTCTTCCTATGATCAAAGGGGTCTTGATATCCTCGGCCATGTCTAGAACAATAAAGTATATGGGAAAGACAAACTTATCAATTCCTACTAACATATTTTTAGCTATTCCTTTGGGATGTTTCACAGTTCTATCAGCCAATTCAATAATCAACTTAGTAGGAGCTAATTTACCTAAACCTAGATTGATATAGGTCGAGAAAGGCATAACACTAACGCTATCCCCTAAGTCAGCTAAGTCTTTATTAAAACATAAATTATTAATATAACAAGGTAAAGTGAAACTCACTTAGTCTTTTTCTTTAGCAGGTAGGGCATCGTCAAGAAGTGTAGTCCCAATTGAATAGGCATCCAAGTATTTCAGTCCACACGATCCCTCATCTTCGTCACAGAAATCATCATACAAACGACTAGGAAAGGGAATAGTCGTTTGGCTTGGCACGAAAAACATGCTACTATTCTGTAGGCCTGATACGGCGTATCGGTTGGGTACGGCATATCAGGAACGTATCAGCTTCATCAGTAGTCGAGATCAACTTGACATGATCTCTCGGGTTGGTTTCAATTGAAATAGGTAAACTTCTAGATCCCCTTTCTTGCAGTACCTTGTTCATTTGCCCAATTTGAATCTTCAAAGCCTTGATTGAGGCTCCTTGATTTCTAATAGCAGAATCAGTGGCAGCTCGAATTTTCTTAATCAGGTTGGAGTTTTCTTCATGTCTTTTTGCAGATTCGGCCATAAACTTGCTTAGTGATTCTTCCATTGTTTGTCTTCGCTCTTGATACGAAGGGTTCCCATTGTTTCTTTGGTAGAATCCTAGAGCTGCTGCTCTATATTGTCCTCCTTGTTGGAATGGTACATCAAATTGAGTGTAATACGATTCTTCAAGTGTTTTTCTTTCTTCTTTTAGTGGACAATACTTGGTGTAATGAGGTCCCTTGCATAATTCACACCCTACTTGAGCAGCATACACTTTTTCATTTACTTTCTTAATTTCCCTTCCAAGGTTATTAAGTTGAGCTTAAATAGCAGCTAATCCGTCAGAAGTTTTAGTACTTCTACACCTAGTAGACGTTCCATTATGCTATTTTTAAGAATGATCAGCTATCTCTTAGATGGCTTTCTTTTCATCAGCAGCCTTTATAGATGGAATGGCACCTATGGAATCAAGAATTTGTCTACTAGGTACATCCAACATCTTATAAAACAAGATCACCTCCTGCATATCTGTTAGGTAATGTTTAGGACATCTCAATAAAAGCTCTTTGAATCATTCCCAAGCTTGGTAAAGAGTCTCATCAAGATCTTGCTGGAAGTTATTGAAT